>JAUCMT010000772.1:0-10769 GCA_032357475.1 Enteromius thamalakanensis | reverse complement strand
CAGTAAGATACTAAGTTCTTACTAAGAAACATGAGCATGTTAACTTTTCTAGGTTATGTCTTGTACATGCCTGGCAGCGCAGGAAAAATGTGATTGCAACGGCACAGTATACCTAAAGAGACTGGAAGCGCCTGGCAGAAGCCCCTCCCATGATGCAAATAAGCGTTTGCTGTGAAATGAATTTCACGCGCGAATTAAGCGAGTAAACTCAAAATGTTCAAGCGTCCAACTACGCGTGAATAGGGTGATATATTCGTGCAAGTCGCGTCTGTTCTGTACGTAAGGTAACGTAACGGAGCAGGTCTCGTGACTCAACACGCGGTATTGTTTTTAAAGGGAAAGTAATTGAAATAATCGTCCTGGAAAAATTTTATCAATTATAGGCTCTGAATGTCGATTCCGATTACTTTTCGATTAATTGCCCAGCCCTACTGCAAGGCCCACCAAATGGCGCTCCAAGGCCCACTAGAGGGCCGCGGCCCACTGGTTGAGAATCATTGGTCTAATGGATACTGGTTAGCTACTGTAGCTACACACAGCTCACTGAAGTATTTTACCTTATTATGGTAATAATAGTATAAAGTATATCAATATATTAAAAATAAATATATGAGAGAAATTAAGAAAAGAATTAAGAAGAAGCAACACTTTTATGATATGTTGAGATTTTCTGAAAGTGAACTTGGCCTTCAGCATCTAGCATCAACATCCCGCTGAATAAAATCAACAAAACCCAACAAAAAATTTCAATTATGCAAGTAATTTGTTTGAAAGTGCACTCTTTTAATATAATTTGATAAGGCAGTAGTTATTATTATAGCAGTATAGCAGACTTTTACAAAATGTTAATTCTCTTTAATTATTAAGTCTCCATACTTTTCAATTTGGGGGCAAAAAAGACTATTTAATACATTGATGATTATGATGAGTAATACACATTCTCAAAATAATTATCATATTATCATATTCATTACTCTAACTTTCACATCAGCGTACATCATTAAACACAGACTTGTGTACCTTGACCTGAAGGTGAAAGTGTATGGAATTATTCTAAAAGGCCTATTACTTCCTAAAAAGAGCAAGCTTCAATTAATTTTAGCTTTAAAGAAAATGAACATTTCTGGATTTTTACACGAATGAAGAGTGATCAGATGACAGAAGGTGTGCAGCAGATTGTACAAAACATTTTTTTTATCATTTTGAAGCCTTAGAAATCTGTTATTTTCTTGCTATTTTTATATTAAGGCACACTCCAAAATTCACTATTTGAAGTTCTCTCCTCAGTTCAATAAGACCATTTGCGGATTTCAAGATGCAAGAGTAAAGAAAACAAAAATAAAAAACCTTCTCAAAAAATTCATGAAAGTTTATGTCAGTGATCAAACCAAAGCCAGGCGCAACAAAAATGGAAATGTGCTCAAAACAGCACTGCTGTACTAAACCTGTGATTTTTTCCCTCAGAGCAATTAAGAAGCAAATCAGTGGGGAGGATTAAAACATCCACGTCTGACGTCCCAATCTTGACAGGCCTTCCCGAGCTCCGCCGCACATTTATAAAGTCCTGCAGAGCACCCTGGAGAACAGGCTCCACAAATCGAGGACATTTTAATGATGTCCCTAAAAAACAAAGCTTGCTACTCAAAATGTATTAAAGAGCACTTGAAAGGTCTTTAAATAGATTCTGAGCCAATGACGGAGCAGGATTTAAGTTGAAACATGCATCCCTTTCTGTCCTTTCTACTCTTGCGTGAACCCGAACATGCAACGCATGATATCCTTTCTCATTTAAAAAAGCTGATGTCGCGGCTGAAATGAGACACGGTTTGCTCCATGCGGTGGGATGGTGACATTGATTTCCTCCGTTTGGCCTGCAGCCCTTCAGAAATACCCTCTGCTGGGCCAACAGGGAGTGTAATCAGATTCCCACAAAGCCAGCTGAGACCATCAGCCACTTAACGTTTCTGATGTTGACAACACTATTACTCAGTTTATCAACAAGTGCAGAAATGCAACAGTGAGATGGGAAAGAATAAACTAGTTAATTAGCACGAGCATCGCAACATTGGAAACGTACTGAATACGCCACTTGTAATTGACAAAGACAAAACGAGCCTGCGGATGAAGCACAATATCTTTACATAGCGTAATGTTCACTGTAGCGATGCAACTGATAAATTACCCTGCTGGAGGTGGTGAATAACTAAATGGACTGCTGCCCCTCAACCAGCCTTTCCCCGCAACCCTGCAACACATTAACCTTGACACAGTCACGCCAGCCATTGACAGCATGTTATTTGTCGGCTCGGTCACATCTCTGAGTGCCACCTTATCCTTCGAAAGCTTGTGAATAATGCATGCGCAATGAGCCACAGGGAGAGCGGCTAGAAGTATGGAGGGAGCGCACGAGTGCCGCTCTCCCCTTCTTTGTCGGCTATTGATTTCACGTCACTTCGGACAGTTGCGTTGATACTGATTCCAAACAAAACAGACAACAAAAGAGGTTTGAGCTATCCGCAATCGTTAACTCCAGATTGCACCACACAGAGGTGGGGTGTGTTTGTGATGGGGAAAAAAAGAGGTACTGCGCCGCTTTGTTGGGGAGGCACAGGCAGCTCATTTATATGTAAAAGATGGATTGTTGCGAATAATAGTTTAATCAAGCCCTGCCTATCGGTGCACGTGCGCGCAGCAAGGGATGGCTGTGATGCGTGGAGCGACATTAGCTAATATGAGAGATTTGTCTGTGACAACTTTATCCGTTAGCAAAGTCTCTGGCCTGTGCTGTCGCAAAGCCGATTTGAAGTCGTGTGATAGTATCGTTGGGCATCAGCGAGCCTGCAGGACTCGTGGAGCGACAGCTGTGCTGATTCGGAGAGATACTCATGAGGTATAAGCACTCTGCCGCTCTGAAGTCTAAAGGGATTATGCCTAAACTTGGTCATGGCTCTCGAAGGCTCCCTGCATTTTCGAGAAGGCGCGCAAAATATCCTCGGATACGCGTGATCCGCGTGGATTGCTTCTCACTGCGGCATGGGTGGGGGAAGGAGAGCATCTACTTGAAGCTGGAGGCATGCCACGAGGTCAACGTCAAAGAGCTACGCTCTTGCCATTCATGTGATTGAGGTCGCCTTGTTAGTATGCGCTGAGGGTTTGAGCTAGTTTGATCTCCATCCATAATAGACTAATATCAGGACCTGGCAGTCAGTGTCAGTAGTCATTTAGACTTGTTTAACAACATATTTGTAGCTCAGTGAATCTTTTAAAGCTTTATAGGCAAGTATCTTTGAAGCTTGGGGGAGCAAGGACACAAGATGAAGAGCCCTGTGTTATTATTATGTTGTTTCCAACAGTGCCTCTGGCATGGCAGAGTGAGTTTGATGATGGAAACAATGGGTAGCTGGAAGAGAGCTCGCACTATTCTTGATGCTTATTAATATGTGGAAATGCATGATCCAATTTACAAAAAATAATGCTATGCATGTTTAATCTGTGCTAAGACATGTTTTTATTTATGATAGAAGAGCAAATTTAAAGGTAACACTCAAACTTGCTCCAGTGGATCGCCGTGCCTCGTTTCTGGGATACTGTTCTGCATTTGTGGAAAAACTGTACTGTGTTTTATTTGTACATGCCTGGGAGGGCTGAAATTAAATTTACTTGGGAAGAGGCTAAGCACCAAAGGACCATGGATCACAATAAAAGCCTATCAAAACCAAAGAACGCTCTCTGACTGTAAGGGAAATGGGTCAGCTGAATAAACAGCACTATTTAGGTCCCTCTCACACTCAGAAAATGTATTCAACAAACAACAAAGTAGATAGCACCATGAAACATGTTGTAACAAGGCCCTGGTTTGTCCATTTAATAGTCTTGTTTATTCTGTTTGGTTTTTTTAATCTATATCAATTATTTACAACCAAATAATGAGCCTGTTTCTGGGACAGACCTTCAAGCAGACACAAAGTTCTTGATAAAACAACTTGAAGTGTCCTAGAGTACTGCATTGATTTTATTGGTCAGAGGGTGCTTGGAGGGGGGGGGTCATGCGTCTGTGTATAGCACTATTCCTCATAGGAGCTGCAGGATCAACAATGATGGAACAGCTTGGTATAATTTGGTCTTTATTTTGGAATTAACTTGGTATTAATATTAAAAATTAAAAATCCATCATTGTGTCCACCACCATTGAACTTGAATTACCTACAAGCAGACAAAAAATAGTTGGGTTAACAGTTTCAGAAAAGGAGAAAGGGGGACAATTTTGATTAAAAACATTGGCATCAATTTAGATTATTTCTTCCCTTTTTTTACAATATCAGTAAATTTTGAACTAAAATATTATTGCAACCATGTAATAATTACATGGTTGCAATAAGATTTTAATAATAAAAAAGCCTGTAAAGTAATAGAGTGTCTATTTAAAAAAAATCTATTTAAAGCAATAGCAATGTAAATTCTGGCGCTCTAGTGGTTAATAAATAGAATGCGTGCATCCTTCTTCTCTCTGTGTATGTCTATGACGAATTACGCAGGTACTAAGCTGCTCTGCAGCAGTTCCTACTGTACCAGAACCAGTCTAAATAATCAGAATATAATCACGTATTATAGGTGTATTGTAATGATATGGGAAAAGCCAAAAACATGGTTTGGAAAAAGGATTCATGGTGGACTCGCTTATTAAATGATGTTTGTAAAACAAATTTCGGGAGGAGCATGCGCAGGTAATTTTCGCGGATGGCTCCTCGTTTTCCAATCACATCCTAAGTGAATCAGAACGAGGAAAGCCTCCTATAACCTAAGCCTTCACCCCTAACTCCGCTCAATTCTTCACTTCCTCCTTCCGGCAGGAAAACCTTCTTTAACGTGTGCTATTCTTTAACACTGAGAACAAGTTTTAAAACTTTATTATTATTGATATTGTGCTTGGTGTGAACGGGGCTTTACAATACTGAATAACTTCTTTCCTCAGGTGGATTGCACACTTTATTGTCTAGCTGGATGTTGTTCTCATAATCAACCATCGCATAGTTTACATACGCTAAAAACACGCAAAACATAGATTACTGCGAGTCTCGTGTGCTGTGAAGCAGGAACAACCAACCGACAGGTTTCTGCAAGGTCATAAAGTCTTCCTCGGATGGCTACATTCACAAATAAAACAATAACTGTCCAAAAAGAATCATTAATTACCAATTACCAGTCATATAGTGAACACCTATGATACTGGATAACTGTGTTCTGAATGGCTTTAATACATAATGCTTCTTTGTATTTACCTTAAATACAGACAATTCCGTATTATACCTAGCTGTACATATATACATTTACTGTATTGTGTATGGTTTACAGTCAGCTTCTGCTAGCAGTTTTTTTTTTTTAATTACAAAATATTTAAAATGCATGTGACATGCTTTTTCAAGCATAGCAATGCTTTCAGTTCACCTGAATGTAATTATGTTCCCTAGCTGCACCACATACCATTGATAATAAAACAGACTGCGAGAAACAACAAAGCTTCCTTTTGTAAAGACAAACTTGCATGGTTAAAACCTATGTTATAAAAGGCAGCTAATTACTTGGGATAATTTTGGGTATTAAGGCGTTTGAAATTGCATTGTTTTGTTTCTGTTCATTCAAAAGCAAATGTAGCTGTGTTCTAACAATAAATAGTCAAACTATTAACTAAAACTATCTGCATCCCTGTGCATTCTTCGAAACAAATTTGAGTTTAAGAACAGCTTGAAACATTCTTTGGAAGATAGCATTACCATAAATTAAATTAAACATAAAAAATAAAAGAAATAAGTTCTTTAAAAAGAGTGAACGAAGTGGTGTTAAATGCTGATTCCGTTAGGATCGGCTCCAAAGGGAGCAGTAAAACTGGCTTTTCAACATCTGAAATCATCCTTTATAAAAAGGGGGAGTTATTTTTAATGGTGGTGGATGATGCGATTTCCAAAAGACTGATGCTGTGATGTCACACCGAATCAGATTCAGTACATTTTCTATCTCCTAACATAACGGAAAATGAATGTCTGCTTCTAAAGGAAGGACCTCACATTCAGTGACCCCTACTGAAAATCGTGTGGTTGTGTGGCGATCCAAAATGAATGGCTGCTATGCGTCCTATTTCATCTCAGATGTTTCTTTCTTCCCTCTCTTATTATCTCTCTCTATCTCTCTTGTGCATGTGTTTCTCTTCTGCTTATGTTACTGCCAGATGGAATTGGTAGATTCCAATCAATGTTCTTCTTTGACTAATTACTCTGACAAAGATGGTGAGGATCCAGATGAATAGATGCCTGCTGAGCATGCCTGGCAACACACACGCAGAGGCTGTTTCAAGAAACAGGCCAAATATATCTTCCTAAGCAGCTCGAAATCTGCAATATAATGATTCTATATTAAACACTTACCAAGAGATGATCGGGTATGATGACTTTGGATTTAGGCCACTGTTAAGGCCTAATATGTCTAATTTGTCTGAGGAGGAAAAAAGTTCCAAAGGGCTGAACGTTATACTGTTTGCATATATCCAACACCGCCCTCATAGCTGCGTACCCACATACTAATAACAATAATATGCTAATAATATTTGAATATGTTCTTAATTTTAACAAGATAACCAAACCACAACAAACAATGACAGCTGTGATAAAAGAGCAGTTAAGAAAGCATCTGAGCACAGTAATGTGGATGTGTTTGCAACATTGTTTATATAGTGTGTGGTTTTTTTATTTGGGTGCTTACATAATAAACAAAACAAATATTGTCAGTGTCACAACGTAGAATATTACAACTGTAAAGTAGCTCACCTGGGTGTTCATGTTTTTACTGGGAAAGCAAACACAGCACTTAAGAAGCGGTGCTGAAGTAACAAAATTAAGTAAATCAAGTAAAAGAGAACAAAATATCTTCAGCCACGTGTGAAGTGGCACACATATTTGTCAGGATTAAACTTAATATTACAAGCAAAGTAGGCAATTTGTTTTAAAAAAATGTTTTGTTATGCGGGCTTAAAGTCACTTCACATCCCAACAGCAATCACAAAGTCCTCTTCATGCATTTATCTGTTTTATATCATCTGTTGAAGGTACAGGCCATGAAATGTTTGTCTAATCATATCCCTCAGTCCGAGAGCTACAATAGGCCTTTTTCACACTCCGGAAGCTTCATGCATTTCTGTAGCCTGTATGAATGGCAGTGCCTGTAGCATGTCGTTGTGGTGATTTATAAATAAACAATTAATCATAGATGTTTTACATCACTAATCAGATATGATGAAATGAGGACAAATGTTGACATGATATTCTGACGCATATTTCATGATTTAAATGGGAGCGCTAGGTGTATGAATTTACAATGCTTCAGAGAGAGACCAGCCTTTTACTTTAAAAAATGCAAGAATTCCATACAAGCATATCATATAATAGAGCAATAAAATGGGGCAAGCTTATAAATCTTACAAATAATTTTTAAAGATTAGTCATAGTAGTGCTTTACTTTCCGTTAGGCTGAGATCGTCACATATGAGACCAAACTGGAGTTGTTTAAATATAGTCATATTTTCCATCTCAAACGTGACATATCCTCTGGGTTTGAGCGCATTGAATAGCATTATTATGTAGATAAAATTTGAAGATGAATAGTAGGTGTAAACATTGTGCAATGACAAAACTATAACACTACAAATAAAATGAAAACACTGTATGTTCCAAGTATTTCTCTAATGTGAGCAGTCGCAGGAAGATTACTCATTAATTATCTCATGACAACGCTTACAAACAGCTCACTTACATAATGTTTCATGGCAAAAGGGAATATTACACATATAGTAGGGTATCATTTAAGGTTAAACAAATCATTTTAACTGAGAATCTGCCCAAGGCTGCTTATGTTACTGCTGATGAAATACTCGGAACGAGTATTTTAATGTTTTTTAATTTTGGTGTTTTCTCACAGTGCCATTTTTATTGTTTTTAATTACTGCCCGATGTAGTGTTATCATCAACACTTCTTGAACACAGATTTTATTGCTCTTTAATGGGATGTTGTTTGTATGTCATTCTTGAATAAAAAAATAAATAAAAAAAACTTATGTTTCTGAATGTGGATAGCCAACGTTCACCGAAAGCGCCTCCGTTGCTCTCTTTGAAAGGCAGCAGCGGGAGCCTTCGCCGGGATATAAGCTCCCACCCGGACCCATGTGCCCCACGCACCCCGGCTGATTTGCCACAGGTGTTCATTGTTATCTAGCCTTTATAAGGCATGGACTGAGCGCTACTATTTGCAAAGTCTTATCAGACCCCATGGTGATATTCCTGAGCGTTCCTTCCGTGTTTGATATTCTGTGTATGACCCTGGACTGTTTCCCCCGTGTTTGATTATTGCTGTTTTACAACCATTCTACTGGATTCTCTCTGACATATCTGTTTTCGCTGTGGATTATACCTTCTACCTGTTGTCGTTGACGAATAAAGTCCTGCAAATGGATCGGATGTTCCGTTACACCAACCTGATCTCACAGCAATTCGTACATATTTTACGAGGTGGCTATTTCGTACAAATTCATACGACCTCACTCGTACGAATTCATACGATTTCTAAATCATGAGTAGCCAATTCATATGAATTTGTATGAATGACCTACACCTAACCCCGTCCCTAAACCTACCTGTGACGAGGTTTGAAACAAATCGTACAAAATAGTACGAGTGAGGTTGTACGAATTTGGCACCTCATACAAATACAAACAAATTGGTCGTGAGACTGTGTTGGGAGAGCGTATAAACAGCATGCCTTGTGCGTTCATGAAATATGTGTCTGAATACCATGACAACATTTTTCCTCATTTCATCATATTCCATTAATGATGGAAAACTGTGGTTAACATGTATTGATGAAACATCGATGACGAATTGTTAAATATCACAACAAATAAACCCATCCTACGGGTATTGTCATTAATTCAGGCTATGTTAAACAACTATTTAAAGCTTCCGGTGTGAAAAAGGCCCATAGGCTGTCCTGCCTATCTGTTAATGTATGTGCACTGAACAAAATTATAAATACAGCACTTTTTTGCGCCCATTTTTCATGAGCTGAACTGAGAGATTTAAGACTTTCTCTATGTACACAAAAGGCCTATTTCTCTGTCCCTGTGTCTCAACCCATCAAAACCTCATTTGGCCAACTCTGAATGAACTTTGTTTGAAAATGACACCACACCATCATTCTTTGAATCTGCTTGAGGCCTTTATGAATACAAGCTTGAGACAGGAAAGACGTGTGTCATGACAGGGATCCTATTTTATGATTTAATGCTGTTCATAAGACCAATAGCCAACTCATAATCCCCTTTTCCCCAAAATTTTCATCTGTACGACGTTCACAACTCTGATACGTTCGAGTGGGCTAATGAGCAGTGAAAACCAACTGGCATCATTGCAACGCAATCTAGGCTAAGCTTGTCGCGGAATCCCTCAGGTTCTTCCAGAGTGAGTTTCTTTCTAGGTTTATTGAGTCACACTTGTAACCAAGCCCGCTCCACCAGCGAAATCCAATTCATGACAGTTTGTAGAGTTGGCTGCAATGACATTTTGCAGATCCTAAAACCCCTGCACGGTAATACAACCTTATTAATGAATGTATTAGCTGCAATGCATCCCTAGAGCCTGCAACATGGGGAAAAGAGAAAAGGTAGAGTTTGACTAGATGGGGAGGGTTGATGAGTCATCCTACCCGGTTTGCGAGCTGGGGTCGAGAAGCATAAGGAAGATCCACACGCAGGGGATGCATGCTGCGAGCTTGCAGAGAACGCCAGCCATATCACTGAGTTCTGAACGCCTGCAGAAAGAAAAGGGAAAGGAGGGTGAGAACGAACAAATTAGAAAAGTGGAGAACTTCATAAGAATACAAGCTCTGCCACTTGTGCCATTTCTGAAAGTCAAATATGAAAGGTGCTACTCAGCTGCCAGCCAGTGATGTGAACATTTGTGTGCGTAGGAATGACATTTTTGTAGACTCAGTACTAGTTCTGATATTTTTTGTGAGCTGTTTTTCCCTTTGTATCTTTACTCTCTACTTCCCCCCTGGTGATTTGTAGATTTTTTTTTCTTTCTGTTGTGCGACTTTTATTTTGAAGACATGTACGAAAGACAAAGTCAAACGTTCTTCTTCCAAACGTTCCAGAGAAAAACATGCTATTCTGATTTGGTAATTGCAGTCAGATGTCAGTGTCATTACTGTAATACTATTTGGTACGAAATAAAGGCTCTTTCCCCTCAGAATAATGACCTTTTCTGTCCTATCAGTTGTTATTATGTGCTTGCTGCAATCACTACAATTGTATATTCTAATGAGGCAGCGTGCTGTACATCACTTCAATAAAGACTGTATGTAGCTCCGCCCTTTTTCAGTCATTCACTCTTTCTCTTTAGTTTTGCATGTGTATGTTTACAGCAAACACAAAGTCGTACAAAATGAATGAAAAAAAAAAGCCTAGTGAACTGACATTTGCCAGTGATGCTACAGTATAGAGCATAGAGTATAGATGGACAACTGATTGGGGTTAGAGCTAAACTTAGCAGGACATAGCGAGCTACCACAAAAGTGGTCGATCCTTGAAGATGGCAGTGTACTTGTTTTCGTGGTGCATAAGGCCGGTGACACACTGGATGCGTGGCGTGTGCGTGGCGTTTCTGATGCGTGTCAGCTGCGTGGCGGCTGCGTCGCGTTTTCTGTGTCTTTACACACCAGAACCGTGC
>JAUCMT010000771.1:0-10773 GCA_032357475.1 Enteromius thamalakanensis | reverse complement strand
ACATGAGCAGCATCTCCATCCATCAGCTCCAGTGGAAATCCAGAGATCATCATCTCTGCTGCAAAACTCGGGAGAGAGGAGAAGTCAATCTGCAGGTCTTTCTTGTTCTTCTTCACAGATGAACATGATTCATAGATCTGACCAATCTCCCTCACAATGTGCTCCAAACCAAAGGTTGCAGCTTGAAGATCCGCAGATATTCTCTCCAATTTAGTTTGTTCAGTTTTAAGTTGTTCATCATTAGCAGGATTCTCATTCGATTTTAAGTATGCTGACCATTGTTTATCGTACTTGTCATGCAGAGCAGCAAGGTCAGTTAAACTATATTCACCAAGGAGTATTATAAGCCATTTAATGAAAAACAACCCATATACAGTGTCTAAGTTCATTTGTTTTATAAATAACTTCATAAACTCACTGATGTCAGATGCATGCTGCTGTTCACGGATTTTCTTTAAGTCTGTTTGTTTTCTACTGATGTCCATTTCTATCTCATCTCCTTGAGGTCGATGCAGTTCTTTGTTCTTCTGACTCCACTGATGCCACAGTTTCCCCTGATGAGGCAGAAATGATTCTTTGATTTCAGTTATATCTTTCTCCTCCAGTAAACTTATCATCTGTTGTGCTGCTTCTCTTCCTCTACTGCAGTACTCATCATCTTCCTCATCTACGCTGATGTCTGATTGTTTGGATACATCTTCAAGTCTGAAGGTGGAAGATAAATCTGAGAAACATTTATTTATAGCTTTTGTGAGTTCTTCAGATACTTCTGACTGATTTCGTTCTTTCAGGCCAGTTTTAAACTTTCCTTTATTTACTTCATTTAAAACACCTGTAGCATTTGCAAAAAGACAAATGAGTGGTTTTGAACTATTAAAGAGTTCATTAAGTTTTTCCATACTTCTGTCATTTGTGTCTGGTTGTGGTAGAAGTACAACATTGACTGAACTCATTTCAGTAAGGATCTGCAGCTGTTTCTCATGGTCTCCTGCATCACCGTGTAGATTACAGAACGCTACGCAGTCATTGAATTTATCTGTGTTTTTCCCAGAGGGGCAGAACCAGGCAATCTCCACCACTCCATCCATCAGGACTCTGGTTTTGCTGCTGCCTGAACAGTGTCTGTGGAAGAATGTGTCGTGTCTCTCATTGATCAGACTGTTCATCAGCTGAGACTTGGATGAAGACATAGAGCCAAACCTGAAGAAAAACACCATTGGAGTTTCTGCCTTGTAGATTGGCTGGGTTTGACTGATCGTCTCATTGTTGGTGTTTCTCATCTTCCAGCTCTTGTTGATTTGTCTGAATGTCCAGAGAGGAAACTCAATCTGTTGTGTAAATGGATCAGGAACAAGCAGAGGCAGAGCGTACTGACACTGGGACAGTTTAGTCACAATCAGCTGCTTCAGGAAACCATCAGCACAGTGAAACACAGCCATCTGAACATCCATTGGGTGAATTTTCTCATGTTCGTTTGTTCCGTTATTAGACACTAATTCCGTACACAAAAAATCTGAAAAAGATTGAGGTTTATTTTTTAAAGATGTGTCACTGTTTTGGTTATCGTGACTTTCTTCATTGTTGCCATTAGTTTTAATGCATCTTGCTCTGTAGTCCATCATCAGTAGTTTTTGAATGAAAGACTGAATCAGCATGTTATTAGTACGAAACTCATGGGACTGTAATGAATGTGCAGATGTTAACTGAAGAACATCTGCAGCTCTCAGTTTATTTTGATGTCTGCCTTCAAGATGAAGTCTGTGAAATAGATTCTTTTTTTGATCTAACACTTTCTGTTGTATTTGTTGATATGTATTGATTTCTGATGCACCACCGTGCTTGTTCTCTGCCTGTGGAAGACATAAACATTCCATTACATTTTATTATTTTCTTTGGGTTTAATCAATTTAATAATACTACTCTTACATTTAAAATTTGATAGCGATAGCATTGATTAAGAGTCAGTGGCACTTTTTAAACATGGCCCAGAGAATAATATGTCTTAAATTAGACGGTACAGTCATGGCCTACTGGATAGAGTTGGACTTAATCCCAAAGGTTGTGGGTTTGAGTCCCAGGTCCAGCAGTGACAAGGCACTGTTCCCTCAACTGCTTCCTGGGTGCTGCAGCATTGCTTTGTGTATGCGTGTCACTGTGTTGTGAATACTCCCAGATATCTGTTCTACAGTGTAAATTCATCGACACAAAACAACACTCAACAGCCCTTTGTAAGGGCCACCCAACTGCAACGTTGAGAAAGAAGCTGGAGGAGAGGGAACAGAGACACCCTGACACAGCATCACCCTGATACAGCATTTAACAACTGGGGTTTTCAACAAAGTCAATCTTAGGATGACTGCATCAAAAATCTTCCAGCACAAATTATCCAATGCACATAGAGAATAGATTCTGGACCACTTTTAACTCCCCCTTCTGGAATGCCTACAAGTTCCTCCTCTGCCCACCTCTAGGCAAATCAGATCACTGACCACTAGTCTTTGCTAAAAAACTGCAAATACTGGCCCTCAGGTCGATACACCTATGGTCAGATCAATTATACTCTTTACAGGATTTTTTTGACATCATTTACCAAGACACCGCCATATGCATCAGCAGCTCATCCCACAAAAGCTATTAAAGTTATTTTTCAATGTACAATTCAATTTATAATATACGCCACAAGTATTTACTCACCCATCCTAATACTTGAATGCAGGTGTTCCAATCCCTTCTGGCCACAGGTCTATAAATTGAAACACCTAGGCATTCAGACTGCTTCTTTAAACATTTGTAAAAAATGGGTTGATCTCATGAGCTCAGTGAATGCCAGAGTGGTACTGTGATAGGATGCCACCTGTGCAGCAGCTGTATTATAACAAAGTGGAAGCTATTTGCGAATGACAGCAACTTAGCCACAAAGTGGTAGACCACACAAAATGATAGAGAAGCGCTGTCCCGCTCTTGCCAAGACAGGGCGGCGGCGGCGGCCCTGTGGGTGTCCCCTGTGGGGTTTGCCAACCAATCTTGATCGTGAAGAGACTGAGACGGATGAGTTCCTATCTCACTCCTCTGTATCTGGATCGGGCACTGGCCAGATGGGAAAGGAAGCGAGAGGGGACGTTGCTATGAGTTGAGTAGACGCTTGTTTGCGAGCTATCACTCTCTCTACGCTGTCTTTAAGGCCCCGTCCCAGCCCTCCAGGCCTTCAAAGTCTTATACAGACCTGAGGGTCGTTCTACCAAGAGAAAAAGAAGGCCTTGCAGGGTAAAGAGAGGAAGTCTGAGCTTGTGGCTCAGGACTTCAGAGGGCAGGCCCCTCTGGGGAACAGTGGTATACTCCGCATTACACAAAGCCCATATCTCCTCAGTGCCCTTGGGAGATCGTTTCACTAACCTTGTCAGTGTTACAAGGTGTGAGCATCTCCCGCGAACATTGATCTTAGTTTCGTCCGCCCCGAAAACGTAGTGTCGCTGAGATGTTCGCCATCGAGCTCCCATGAGGCACAGCTCCACCCGAGGGTGGGTTGTGTCAAAACAACAGGAAGTGCCTGAGGGTTGTTTTCAGGGGCAAAGCGTACCAATATTGGGGTCCTCCCTTCGGCCTTGCACTCTCACCCCATACGTTTACAAAATGTGCGGATGCAGCTCTGGCTCCACGGCGACTCCAGGGCATCCGAATTTTGTATTACATCAACGACTGGCTAATATTAGCACAGTCGCCGTAAGAAGCAAGCATACATCGAGATGTCATCCTTGCTCATATGAAACAATTGAGGTTGAGACTGAACGCACAGAAAAGTGTCCTTTCTCCAGTACAGAGAACCACTTATCTAGGCGTGGTGTGGGATTCGACCACGATGCGGGTTCATATGAACCTGCTCGTGTAGCTTCAATCCTCACTGCAGTCCCGAGAGTAAAACAAGGCCGGTCACTCACTGTCAAGCAGTTTCAAAAAATTGCTAGACCTTATGGCAGCTGCGTCCAACGTGATACCTATTGGCCGGCTGTACATGAGGCCCCTACAGCGGTGGCTCAGGAACAAAGGTGTATCCCTGAGTGAATCCTCTTTGCATGATCAAAGTGTCATGCCATGCTGTACTTAGCTTAGACATGTGGAGGAATCCTGCGTTTTTAAAACAGGGCCCAGAGCTGGGAGATCCAGGTCGCCGCATAACGCTAGCGACGGATGGGTCTCTCACTGGTTGGGGAGCGATCAAGAGTGGTCGTCAGTGATCACGCCCCTTGTACAAGCTGGCACAACTCTTGGCCACAGGTCCCTCAACCAAGGTTGTTGAGACCCTTCTTCAATCCAAAGCTCCATCTACGAGAAAGCTGTATGGCCTAAAGTGGAAGTTATTCACTTCTTGGTTTAGAGAACGCCAGCAAGATCCAGTCAATTCTCTACTGGGGTCACTCACTCCACCCTGCAGGTTTACGTGGCGGCTTTATCGGCCTACCACTCCTAGAGTTTGCTCT
This sequence comes from Enteromius thamalakanensis, assembly GCA_032357475.1. Classification (NCBI taxonomy): domain Eukaryota; kingdom Metazoa; phylum Chordata; class Actinopteri; order Cypriniformes; family Cyprinidae; genus Enteromius; species Enteromius thamalakanensis. The sequence continues at coordinate 6,298 of JAUCMT010000771.1, read as the reverse complement.
TCCTTATAATCAAGAAGGATAAAGTTTAGCATATTTGGCGTGCTGTCCCGGGGGGGCGAACTCTTGGCGTCCGGCAATGTCCTTACATGTCCTCCCAAAAATGCTAGATAAGGAAAACAGCCGGGTGTGAGCCCCCAAGAAAGCGCGGTAAGAGGATGCTAGACAGGTCAGCAAAGGGATTTTTTTAGTTTTGCGTGCTCCTTGGGGTTGGACTAGTTTTGGGAAGTTTCGAATGGATGAGCTAGGAACAGGGTGGACTGGGGAGCTGCATCGTCCAGCGACCTGCTGGTAAAGACAGAGACATGGACTAGTGGGTTGGAAAAGAAAAGCAAGCAAAACAATATAAACATACGGGGTATGGTGGGCAGGAATCAGAACATCAGCAGATGAAGGGTGGCTGCCTCTGGGGAGGCGTAAGACAAATGGGGTTTTTAAATTGCAGGAGAATTAGGACCTCTGCTGAGGCATGAAAGAGAAAAAAACTTGAGATAGAGAACCTCTTTGAAGGCATGAAGGGGGAATCTTGAGATAGAGAACCTTTGCGAAGGTTGGAAGGAGAAAAGGTTCTGCAGACAGTATGGTAGAGAAAACTTCTGCAGAAGTAGGGGTGGGGCTGTCTCTGCGGAGGCGGGGCGGGGAAGTAGTTAAACAGTTCCAGTCAGTAAATAAAACAGGAACTGTTGACTAAATAATCAAAGACTAAATGCATCAATGAACCTAAAAATGGATGAGAGGGTGCATAAAACATTACAAAACTGAGCAGAAGTAAAAGGGAATGCCGTGCTGGTATTAGGGGTATTGGCTTGTGTATGACATCATCAGACGGCGCCGGCCGGTTCTGCTCTACCCTGCTGTTTGCGGTTGAGAAGTTGCAACGTTGGGCTTTGTTGCTTCTGGGGCTAAGGAAAATGGTGGAAGGCCGGCGAGTGGTAAGTAATATAGCGTTGATAGCGCTGTGAATGAGATCTAAGAGTGCATGGGCAAGGCCTCGAATAGGAAGCCGCAGGCTCTCGTGGAGGCTCAGATGGGCTGAGGGTTGAGCTAGAGTGGTAGCAGGTTGTTGGAAGGCAGGCTGAGGAATCTGGTCCTCGTGGAGGTAGGCAGACGAGGATGTGTCTTCGGTCATGCGATTACGACGAAAGCGCAAAAGGCGAGGTGCGGAAGGAAAGAGAGCGGGCTATTTATAGTGGGTAGCAGGGGATTTAATTGGGCAGGTGTTATAAGGAGATTGATTACATGATGCGGTGCCAGCCGTGATTAATCGACCAGCGCTCCTCTCGAAACTAGTTTGTTTGCAAAAACTTCACTTCTGTAAATCAGAATGAGTCTCTTGAAGCAAAATAATGTATGCTTTTTCAACTGTCAATAATTAAACAGAGCAGGACACATTGTTGTTTCTGACATCCATTAATGTTAAGAGATCCTATATTTATGGATGACAAAAGAAACAAGAATATACTAGGGTATCCAAAAACCCAGAAAAATAGAAAATCACAAACCCATAGATATTTCATTAAGACAAGCTTTCCATCTTTTTTGTGAGCCTGTACCTTTTAGGGTGATCAAGCTCCTCAATTGTTGTTTTTTTCATTGCCATTGTATATAAATAAATTAAAATCTGTATATCTGGAAAGCATTTTTCAAGCTTTGTCTTCACTGGTTGAAGATATCATCATAAATGTGTTTCAAGTGTTTACGCTACCTCATGTTATTTGAAATGGAAAAGTGGGTGTGGCGTGCTGTCCAAGGAGCGGGCCGGGAGAACAGCGGGCTCGAACCCTAGCAATTGTAACCCTAGCGAGGGTAAGGGCTCGGTGTCCGGCTCGAACTCCGGCTGCCCCCCGGAGTGGGAAGTTGAGTTAAAGGAGGTACAAGGGGAGGAGGATGGTTTTGCAAAAGCGAGATGGGAATGAACGGGAAGCTTGTGGTTTTATAGTACATAAAACAACTCCCTCTAGTATAACAACTCCCACAAGCTCAGCACTCTAAATCTGTCCAGTTCACTGATTTCACAAGGACGTTGATTTCTGTATCAGCACACAACTTTTTTGTGCACTGTACTACCAGTCACACTTTCAACTGTAATCACAGGAGTAGTGTTCAAAGTGTTGTTTTTTACAGGTTCAGTGGTACTCTCACCATTAGACAGAGTAACCCTTAGTAAAATTACCTAAACAAAGACACACTAAAACACACTAGAAAAGATATAAGGTGCAAATTCACTCACACATACCACATATTCCTCAGCCACCCCAACATGCAGAGAGAGAAAGAGAGAGAACACACAATACAACACAAATATTTGTAGCTGTGAAATAATAAAGTCAAACCTGAGTGTTGTCCCCCATCTCTGTATCCTCAGTTCAGTCATGGGCTGCATCTGCAAACCTCTCTGTACTGGATGTCTATTTATATGTAATGCGGAAAATGTTGCACATTCTTAAAGTCTCCAGTCATTGCAGAAAGAAAGTGAAAGATTTTGAGTGTTTTATTTTCGTGGCATGAACAGAATGTAAGAGAGGATGTATAAATAAAATAATAATAATAATAAAACAATTTAGAAAAGAACAAAAAAAGAGGGTATTTTCTCATTGATGTTTTAGGGTACCCCTTCCCGCCTTTCATACTGATAGAAACCCGTTTTTTTTTTTTAAATGCTAGTATAAAAGTTTTTTAAAGGTTAGTATGATTTCCCTGGGTATGTATGCCTGGACATACTGTATATTGGGGGCCTGTCGAGCCGAGTCATGCTCCAATGGTACTTAAGAAGCGAAATATCCACATAAACCAAATAAATATAAACCAAATAAATTATAACCAAATAAAAAAACAAAATCTCTTTCATTATGTCGGCAAAACCGTAAGTATTAATTTCTTTCTTAGGTGCATCCTGAGATGGTGAGTCAGGATTGTCAGCTTCATCTTTGAGACACTAAGAAAATTCTCATTAATAAAAAGTACAAATCTCAAATTGAATTTTTTTTATAGTCAATCAACTGTAATTTTATGATGCCTTGAGAATAGAATTTTTGTGCAAGAAAAAAACTTCACATGATTTCATTCCACATTTTTGTAAAATTACAGTTGACAGACAGTGTCAAACAGGCAAAAGTCCAATTACCTGCACACAAGAGCAACGTGGGAGAGACAAAGGCAAGGTAAGTGTCCAGGCAGTATATTGGGGTTACAAGCAAGCAAAGGGTCAAGGTATTTGTCAGAGGTTCAAGATATACAAGCAGTCCAAGTTCAATAACAGATAATCTAACAAGTAGTATAAACGCTCAGAGTTGTTGCCGGGGCAGATCAAAACTTTGTGACTTGCTTCACTGAAGCGTGCACTTAAATAGTCACTATAACAGGCGACACCTGCCGCGGAAGTAATGAGGTCTTACAGTGAAAAGCGTCCCGGCAGAAAACTCAGAGCCACGGAGGTCGTATTTGGTACAATAACACCTTTGTTATAAATTAGAGCGAAGACTGCAAGCTAGATCTTTTTGTCCAAAATCAGTGTGTGACCCACTGATCTATATATAATGAATGGATCGCTCATTGCGTTCTAAAGCTATCCAGTTCTCTATATAGATTGGTCAAAAACTCCCATAAACACAATCCTCAATCTTTTGGACAGCCTTTCCAAAAAAGAAGAAGCTATTATAGGTGCAATATTAGCTGCAAACTAAACCCGATGCATTAAGAATGGGATGTCATTGAAGTTAATACCGGAAGTCGTGGCCTGATGGATAGGGAGTTGGACTTGTAACAAAGTTTGTGGGTTCAAGTCCCAAGTCCAGCAGGGATTGTGGGTGGGGTTAGTGAATAATCAGTGCTCTCTTTCGACCTTCAATACCACGACTGAGGTGAGCCTCAAGAATACTTTTTGTGCAGAAAAAAACCTCACATGATTTCATTCCACATTTTTGTAAACTTACAGTTGACAGACTGATGTCTCATGGACTACTTTCCCAATCATCTTGATACTTTTCTAGCCCTTAATTGATTATCCTTGCTGTCTATGGGAGGGTCAGATCCATCAAAAATATCTTCATTTCTGTTCCAAAGATGATTGGAGGTCTTACAAGTTTGGAACAACAGCATTTTCATGTCTGGGTGAATTATCCCTTTAACATTACTATTTTCTTGCATGCCATGCTGCAACAACATTTTCAATTGGGGAAACTTCTTTAGTTAAACTTGGTTATTCGGAATTACTTTTAAAAGAATGTTTCAGAAATGTCACTCTAGTCGCATTCAGTGAACATCAAGGAAACTGGAAATTTTTGTGTTCTCACGAAAAATTCCTAGGATATTTTTCGTTTTTCTTTTTGTTAATTAAATTGCAGGAAGTAAAACACAAATCAGGAAACACTTTTCTAAAGAACAGTTTGGCAAAACTAGTTCCTCTACATTTTATTTCAGTTAAACGTTTTTTTTTTTTTTTTTGTAAGATTTACATACAGTATCATCTCTAACATTCTTGTCATATCATTAATTAAAACAATCATTACACGAAATCTAAATTCTTTAATCCATAAACATAAATAACAATATAGACTTTAAAAAAGCATAAATTAAACAATCACATCTTCACAGAAGAAAAAAAAAATATCATAATTAATCTCAGCACAAAAACACAAAATCTTTCACTTTCCTTTTGCATTGCCTGGGGACTTTAAGTATGTACATTTTTCACATTACATCGTATAAATAGACATCAGTTACAGAGACGTTTACAGATGCGGCCCATGACCGAACTGATGATACAGAGATGGGGGACTTCAACACTCAGGTTTGATTTAATTATTATTTCACAGATACAACTGTTGAGAGATTAGTATCGTATTGTGTGTAAGTGCACATATAAGCCACCTCTCAATTATATTACTCTACCAAAAATTACAATTCTAAATGGAGAGCGAGAGACTTACCTGTTGGTAGTTTACGTCGATTTAGAAAATGTTGTATGTTACATACTTTACATAAGTATAAATACAATCTATAAACAAACAGCACTCACTCAAAATATGTGTAAATTGTGGAAAAGATGATATTGTGAAATTAATAAAACGGATTTCACAATTTGACTGTAATTAATTTTTTTTTACTCATTTAAGATTCAGAATTTTTTTATTTTTTTTATTAAGTTCTATAGCAAAGGAGTTGATTAGGAAGGTGTCAAAGCCAAGGAAACAGAAAGTTTCTTGTGGACTAATACATGTGATGGAGCAATTTAAATATGAGTAAAGCATTTAGTAATAGTATGTTATTAAATTAAATCATTAATCATACAAAACTAGCTAGTTTCAAGAATAAATTGGCTCTCCAGATGAAGCCTCGATACAAGACTTTTGTTTTTTAAGCCTAAATATCATGTTCGATATACAGGTACGTGTGCATAATTTTTGTATTACTTCATAATGCTATTCATACCGCCATTTAGAATGCGAGGCACATATAGATATGTTTATTATGAGTGTTATTTATATTTCATTAAAACCTGCAAAAGCCTCTGTTTAGTGATGTAAATACATCTTAAAAGTCAATTTTAAACCTCAGACTAAAAGTAAATTTATATCTGTACAGTAGAACACAGGAGAAGAAAGTTCAATACTCTTTAGCAAGAAAAAAAGGGAAAAAAAAAACTTAAGCACAAAAGTTTTTAAAGTTATATTGCTTGTCTGTATGGTTGAACTGGATCATCGAAAGTCAGCAGACATTTGGTTAATATAATGAGATTAGATACATTTGTGTAATTTAACCCTTGCAGATTTGCATCATATTCTTTTTAATTCGTTTTGATGAATACTAAATCTGTTTTTTGAAAGTGAGATGAATTAAAGCACATTCACATTTAGTCTAGAACTACTCTGTATTCACACACCACACACAATGCTATACTATGCTAAACTATATTTCTGATTTCTCCCAACATGATGTCAGGAGACTTGTCAGTCAATAAATAAGAAAACAAAGTAACTGCCATTACTTTTTTTAAAAAGTAAAGTAACTACTTTACTAGTTACTTGGAAAACGTATTATTATGTTACTTGCATTACTCATAATGCATTACCCCAACACTCCTTATGACTCTTCTCCTGTCCTGTTATGCTCATGATTTCTTTTATACAACATAAAAGACCTTCTTGTTAGAGCATGCTACTCAACCCCTTGTCCAGGCTCTTGTTCTTACCAGGGTGCATTTCCCAAAAGCATGGTTAGCCAACTCCAGTGGTGGAGGAAGTACATAAGTTTAGTACTTAAGTAAAAGTACAACTACCCTGCAAAATATATACTTAAGTAA
>JAUCMT010000770.1:0-10774 GCA_032357475.1 Enteromius thamalakanensis | reverse complement strand
ACTAGGCTGACAAATTAGGTAAGATTTAGGTTATAAAAACGATTTCTTTGCTATTGAGCAAGCCGTTGGCGGCCGGCAAAGAAGGGATAACCATCCTAATCTCTAAGCAGCATCAGTTAAAACTAACGGCATGGTATTTTTGGACAGGACGCTGTACTGAATCATAACGGGACGTTTAACGAACGGACAGATGATAATTCATTTCTAGAATGATCTAAATTAAAATAACTCAATTCAAAATCAGCGATCAAACCTAAGTTTAGTATTGCAATCAAAATTTAATAAATACTTAAAGTTGGAGTCAGATTAAAACGAGGTAACCTAAAAACTTAAAATTACAAATTAAACGCAAAGTAAAACTTAAGAATCAAATTTGTAACTCTGTAACTTAAAACAGAAAACTAGAAATTCCTAGGAGTGCATTCTCTGTCTTAGCTGAGGAGCGGGACACGCATCTGCCCAAATGGGCGGTTCCTTACACATCTGTTTCAGCTTTGTCCAGCTTTGTTTCGGACATAAAAATCACTGGGCGTGGATGTTCCTTGCTTGAAGCCACCCTTGGAGTTGTGAGCGACCTGGAGCTATTTCATTCACCTTGTGTTCCTGCTGGGAGCCCTGTCGGCCGGATTGGATTTAGCGCGTTGAATGTTTTGAAGGACCCTTGGACAGTCCTGGCGGATTGGCTTGCTGTTGGTCCTCTTATCTGTCGAGCAGTTCGGCCCCGTGGCTAGGAAAATTTAACCTGAAATTTAACACCCGCATTGCCCCACTAAACATCCCCTGTACTCAAGCAGCTGGGCATTCTTCACCGACCCCGCTTCGTCCGTAGGTCCCACTTATCATTTAATATTCACATCCAACACATCTGTAAGACTGCATTCTTCCACCTTCGGAAGATTTCCAAACTCCGTCCCTTCCTCTCCCTCTCTGATGCAGAGAGGCTGGTTCATCCAGTGAAGCTCATAGAGGATAGGTGTAATGTGTTCAGATTTGGGCACCCTCATCAGGACCCTGGCAGCACAGTTCTAAATGCACTGCAACCTCTGCAGGCTTTTACCAGGGATCCCAATGAGGAGTGCATTACAGTAGTCAAGCCAAAGGAGAGAGAAAGGGCTTCCTGTTAAGTTCAGGATTGAGTATAAGATCTGCCTCCTGACCTATCAATGTGTCTACAGTAGTGCACCGGTGTATCTTAAGGAGCTCATTAACATACATAACCCTACATCTATGTTCCTCTGACAGGCACCAACTCCAGGTCCCCAAAGTAAAACTACTCACCATGGGAGATAGGGCCTTCCAGGCGGCTGCGCCTCGACTGTGGAATGCCCTCCCTAACTATCTGAGGTCGCCACAGTCTATTGATGTTTTTAAAAGTAAACTAAAGACTAAAAAGATTTATTTTGTATTGCTTTTTTTTAATTGTCTCGGCGTAACTTTTATTGTTTATATGAATGTTCTGCGTTTTAAACTTTTTATGTCTGTAGCACTTTGACACGTGTTCTTCATGTTTTTAGTGCAATACAAATAAACATTTTATTATTATTATTATTATTAAATATACAAACTAATCACAGAAAACTCACAGTACCAGGGGAAACAAATAGACAAGGACCGGGGGCAGGGTTACAAATGACAGGATCACAACAAATAGTGAACGAAATGAAAACAAACACAAAGCACATGGACATGAAGGAAAACAAACAAAAGTCTGATGGAACGCCTGAGGGCGTGACATAGCCTCCCCCGCTAAGAGTGGCTTTCAGACGCCCAAAAAGACTGGACAAGGGGACAGTGGTGAAAGTGAAAAGTCAAGGACCTTTAGCTGTCCACGGCTGGTCAGGGTCCTGGGCTGACCACAGCAGTTCATGGGCGCGGTGCAGCTCTGGCAGCATGGGAACGTGGGACGGATCTGGCGGCTCGGGAGCGTGGAGCGGATCTGGCAGCTCCACCTACGCTGTAGGAGACTCAGGCCACTGCTGCTCCTCCTCCCTCTCGGCTGTAGGAGGCTCTGGCCACTGCAGGTCATTCCCTTTCCCCCCTTCCCCATTGTAACCCAGGCATTGTTGCCCCCCCCCAAAAAAAAAAATTATCGGGAGGGACTCCCGCCAGAGTTGGGCCTGGGTCAGCAGATGGTTCAGGAGTGGATAGGGCCATTAAAACAGGAACCGGACATGGACACGGGTCCTCAAGCCGTGCAACGGGGCTTTCACCCGTGTTTTGCGGACTAAGCACCGCGAGGATTTCAACTGGCTCTCCTGGCCGTGAAACCGAAACTGAATCCTGACATTAATACAGATCCTCAATCGTGTAAAATGGGGCTACCACCCGTATCGTGTGGACTAGGCACCGCAAGGAAATCAAACGGCTTTCCCGGACGTGAAACCGAAACTGAATCCGGATCCTCAACCCGTAAAACAGGGCTACCACCCACACCTCTCCTGGCCGTGAAAATGGACCGAAGCCCGAAAAGATGTGCGCATTCGTGCAAGTGTCAACAGTCTTGTGCCCATGTGATGTGATGGCGATGGGATCCGGCCGAAATCCCGCTCACGATCGAATGTGGCCAGCGTGAGAAACACCTCCACGGCAGTCCAGTGATCTCAGGAACTTAAGAGTCCTGCAAACATGCAGCACCATCCTTAAGAAACTGGATTATCTCCTCATCGCACAACTTAGACTGTTCAGCAAGTTCAAAAAACTCATAGATATAATCCACAAACGTAGGTCCCGGGGGGAATCAGCTTTACGAGCTGATTAGCTTTTTTAATTACTACCCTAAAGCACATCAGCTGGGGAACCACTTGACAGAAAATGCTTAAGAGTCTATATGAAGAAAGATGAGTTTACACAAACTGTATAGCTATTGCAGCGCTCGCAAAATTGTGCCTTTTTTGGAGACGGTTATGCAGACACTCGCAGCAGCAGTTCTACAATAAATTACTCCCTGGGAGAGACCCCCTCTTAGCCCCTTTTATAATTTCAAATAACACAAATTACATCAGAAAAGCATTTATTTTTAATAAAAATTTAAAAAGTTGAAAATAATGCATTGGGAAGGGTTAGGGAGGACTTTATTTTCCCTAATAAAGGTGAAACCATGCCATCTATTTAATGATGTGAATTATTAAAAAAAAAAAAAAACTAAAACATGTACACTCAATAAGTTTCATTCTGTTTTATAATGCACTTCAATCAAGGTCGACACTATACGGCTGGTGGGTCGGCATACCGAGAACATTAACACACACCCTGATGGCCGTGAGGGTGTGGGATTGCGTACTTGCTAAATTATAAACACAAAAATGTATTTATTTATTGCATATACATATTTAAATGAGCCCAGATAAATGCAGTTAGTACTATTTCTAAAACGCTTCTTTATAAAGAACATTGTTTTCTCAATACTTTTCCTATAGCGCTGTGAAGGAAAGAGCGCACAATCGATCATCGAGGCATCGATATCAATGGACAGCACCTGCTATATTAATAATATAAGTGACTGCTGTAAAATTGAGACCATTTTACCAATCGCACAAAGACTTTTAGAATGATACCAAACATGGAGAAAACACTATATTCACAAGATATAACACGCATAGTGTATATTTTTTCCTTAGTGCCTTTCAATGAAAACTCTTAGGGAGAGGAATGTGGGATTGAGAGGTGGGGGATTCAGAGAAGGGAAGGGGGCCATAAAATGGGCAAGGAGGTCTGGGGGTGATTGTTTATTGTCTTTGGAGATCCCTTTTCCAGATTTATTGTATTGTTTTGTTGCATGTTCTTGGGCCGGGAGAAGTTTCTGAATTCTGGTTTCACAAAGAGATTATCTCGCTCTTACAATTGAAAGGAGTCCATGAATGAAAATCGACACAAAATGTACACACACAGTTTGTTGGGAGCTGGAGTGCCATCAGTGGGCTGCCACATCCAGCTGATCATGACATTTACTCAAAATGTTTCAGAAAAGGTTTTTAAAAAACAAACTTTAAGATAAACAGATTATCAAATTGTTTATTAAAAGGGGCATTTTTGACTTTACAAGTTGTTTAAACATAAACGCCTAGACTGAATTTAATCAGCACAGACAGCAACACATCAGCACTCATTTACTCCAGATGAGCATTATTACACATTTATTATGAGTCATCTTCATATTAATGAGCCTCTAGAACATCTCACTGTCACTGCTTTATCAAGCAGCTCAAAGCATTATGGGTACAATCTCTCTTCAGTGACTCATCAACTCAGTTTCACTGATGATCCAGGCCAAACATAAAACCCAGGACAGAGCGTTTGAGTGAATGTGGTCTGGACTGTGTGGATGAGACTCATTGTGTTTCTGTAGACGCTGAAGAAGGACAGAGTTCCTGCTCCGGGATCCACAAACACTCCTGTTCTCCTGAAATCATCTTCAAACTCTCCTGTTCTCCTGAAGATGATGGGCTTCACAGACAGATCAGTCACTATGTTATTGTGCCAGAATGAGTATCTGTCAGGAGAGCAGAACAAACTCCAGGACTGATCATTAGATCCAAACCTACACTCAGCACCTTGTCCCTTCCTCCCGATGCTCTTATATGACACTGATATAAACACATATCCTCTCCACTCAATCTCCCAGTAACTGCGTCCAGACACACTCTTTCCACAAAACACCTGCTGACACCCTTCAAATCTTTCTGGATGATCAGGATACTGCTGGACAGTGAGAGTGTTAGTAATCACTGTGTTGTTCTCAGACAGACGGAGTTTTTTATTCACTGTGTTCGGATCCAGAGAGAGCTGAAGAGCATCTGAAGAAGATGAAACACACCAGAATCAGTCATGAATCTCTTTGATCTTTGTAGCATGTAGCTGAAATGTTGTTCAGATAGCAGCAGTGTAAAAGTAGATATTAAATATATTTTAGCAGTGTCTCAGCACAACAAACATCATCTACATGATCAACTATAAAACTCTCCTTCAACAGAAGAACAGGAACACACTCAGAGAGGTTTGTTTTCTAACACACTTACATCGCAGGAGGTCTTCCCTGGTGCTGGGAACAGCGTCTGTGAAGAACAACAGACATGAAGAGTGTGGTAATCAAATTATTAAAATCATGAAAAGAATGTTTTGTATTAAAATAACCTGTTAACATAACATGTTCGAAATGAGAACGTGTGTGGGTGTGCAATGCGTGATGGGAAATGGAGTTCATGAATGAATGAGTCCAAGACAGGTGAAGTGAATGCGTGTGCCCTCTAGAGGTGATGGCCGCGAACTCCATCCTGACAAATGTTTTCTTTTTTTTTCTTGGATATACAACTTTTTGCTCACATGTCTCTTTATCTGTATGACACACTCAAGAGTGTCTTTCAAAATTAACAAATAAAATGGAAATATGCACATGGCTTTCAATTCATTACATTTACAGAGTTTATGAAGCAGGTCAAAGGGTCAAATCTAAGTTATGTTTTGCAGAAAAGCATTTCTTAAAGGCTCTGGATACTTCACCGGCCAGGCTCCACACTCACCCAATCACATCCCTCACTCTCTTCAGATTTCTAATCACCACCACCACCCAGACATCACTTCCCCAATCAAATCAAAGCATAAAACACACACCACACGAAAGTCAGCGTCCAAGCTCGTTCATGACGAAGTGGACTCATTCTAGCCAAGACCTATTCAAGCGAAACTTACCTTTATACTTACCTTGCTCTGTTCTCCATGTACCCTGCAGTCTCTGTGTTTCTCCCAGGCTCCTGGATCCATTTTGTGTTCCTCCAGCATCCGTGGATTTGAGCTTTGTGGTCATCTCCTCGTTCCTGTGTCTCCATTGCTCCTGTGTATTCCTACGCTTCAATGATCCTGCAAATTAAGATTATCGAACTCTTAACTCTTAATCATACAGACACATGGCTTCTCTCACCACTGCTATGCTGATGACACACAGCTCTATCTTTCATTTCAACCAGATGACCCAACGGTAGCCGCACGGATCTCAGGCTGCTTGGGGGACATCTCGGAGTGGATGAAAGAACATCATCTACAAAGACTGAGCTCCTTGTTTTCCCTGCAACTTTACAACATGATTTTACCATCCACTTGGATTCATTAACTATTACTCCATCAAGTTCTGCCAGAATTCTTGGATTTATCTTCGATGACCGCCTCTCCTTCAAAGACCATATTGCTAAATGCCCGATCTTGCAGGTTTGCCCTTCACAACATTAGAAAGATCAGGCCCTTTCTTAGAGCAGGCCACACAACTCCTGACCCAGGCCCTGTTCATCTCCACTTTTTTGCTTAGTGAGAAAATTGAGCTCTAGCTTGACTTGCCAGGATTTTAAACCTTGGCTTGAATGGATTCAGGGCAATCCTCATACACATCCGAAGGTGCTCATTGCTCACTCCTCTTTTTCTCTTTCTCCACCTAACGTTGACGTTTTGGCTGTAGGTCCGGGTTACTGATTTATAATAGATCAGTGATCCAGGTCCGTATGGGATGGCTTCTCTAAACCATCAACATGTATGTTAGACCCTATTCCATCTAAAATATTAAAAGAGCTGGTTCCAGAAGTCATAGATGCTCTTTTGGCTATTATTAATTCATCATTGGGGACACCTGATTTCCAGTGATTATCGTCGTCTTGACTACAGAGAGCGTCTCTGCATTTGATTTGACTTGACTTGCGGCTCCATCCTGGGCTCCCTCTCGCCAGCGCTTCCTCCTCCATGGCTCCTCCCTCCTTCCACTCCGCCCTGGGTATGCTTCGTCGCCGGTCTCTACATCATCCTCTGCCTCCTGCTCCTGACCCTGCAGTGGCTCCTCCCACCATCAACACCCCCTTGGACTATGGGACTTTTTTTTAGTTTTTCTTGTGTTTCCCTCTTCCCTGCTCCGCGCCCTCCTCCAGAGCCCCCGCCCTCCCTCCTCTGTTGTTATTATTACGGCGTGGGACACGCCTACTCGAGAGGGGGCGAATTGTAACAGCCCCATGTTTGTTTATGTTCTATGTATGCTTGTTCTCCCCATGTGCTTTCCTCGTCTGACCTAGTTCTGTTAATTAGTGATTCCTGTCAGGTGTGTCTCCCTCGTTTACGTTGATTGTCTGCCTTACTTAATTTGAACCCTTTGTACCAGTCTTGGTTGGTCATTGTTAATGTTACATGTGTGTTTTGTGAATGCTTGTCTTTGAAAGTTATTGGATACTGCTCCACGTTTTGTTTTACATTATTAAAAGTCTTTTGTTTTTTTATTTTACGTCTGCCTCCGCGTTCTCCTTCGTCTTCATAGACAACTCTTTAAACTTTGTATTGTCTTATTTGAAATTTTCAGTGCATTTCTACAATCTGTATTGTTAAAAACACTATATATAAAAATAAATTGAAATTTGAAAAAAAAGAAGTTTAACAATTACGAAATGAGTTCAATTGGGCAATATTGCCACTATGAGCCTTATTGTAAAGCCTTTGTAAATGGAATGATTATCACATGCTTTGTAAGATAACAGCATCCACAGCTGTGCTCAGTTAATGTTTGTCGTGTGACAATTAAGCATACTAGCCTAAAACATTTGTTGCTGTTACGCCGTCCATGTCCACAGATCCCAGGTCAGACACATATGTTCGTTCACAGTCACAGAGTTTTAATTAATACCACCTGAAGACAATCAAGCACCCTGTATTTAAGCCAGACTGTTTAGAAGCTCTTTGTCGGTGATCAAGGTAATGCCGCTATTCCTTGGCTCTACCAGCTTCTGCTTGATGATATCTCTCTATGTTCCAGTGAGTTCGTTGATGCAACGACAAAGGAAAAACTTACCAGAGTCACTCACCTGATATGAGCACTTGACAGCCAACTATCCTGGGGATCGTAAGACACTCAAGTTTCAGTCACCTGCCATACTTACCAGAGTTACTCACCTGAACTACTTGCCTGTATCGAAGATGTGTTGATTCCAGATTGTGACGAGCACCACCAGTTTTAATGAGCACTTATGATCTTACCAGCGAAACTCACCTGTCAACAGAGCACGTTCGAGCTGAAAGAAAGACTGGGCTTTACCTGCACATTCACTAAAGTTCACCTGTTAAACGTACCTGTTCTCACTTTGTCCAGGAGACAAAGAGGGCTTTAAGGGGACACAGGAAGGGAGAGGATCTGTTGAAACTTGGAGACTGTTGCTTATCCCTGTGCACACACATTGAAGAGAGTCACCCAGGAAAGCGATCTGAAGATGGCCTGGATGTCATTTATGTTATGTTTAATTGCCCTCTTGAGTTTTCCCCTTCCCTCACTACTTGGAAAATAAACTTTTTAATGTTTGACCTCTCAGGTCCTCAGTCAGAGTGTTAAAGTTGCTTACTGTACTTTACTATTTTTAAAACTTTGCCGTTTGAGGAGTAGAGTTGTAAAAATGGTTACACTCACTAAGTGAAGGACTCATGTTTGTTCTGATGCCAAACTCTTATTACAAAGCAAAAACAAACACTCTCCTTTGATCCATGAGTATTTCTCTCAGTTAATGTATGTGATGTCACAGTCTGAACCATGAGCATCTGACATAGCAAATCATAGCGGTTTCTCAATAGCTCTGAACAAATGAACACATGCCGTTTTGAATAATTAAGCAAAGCTGCTTCTCATAGGATAAGAGCATGCCGTCTCATGAATACTTTAACAGACACCAACTCATCGATTTTCTACAGTCCATCGCCAAGTACTGTGACATCACAATGAGCGAAAATGTTAAAATAATCAGATGGCAGCATTGTCTTCTATGATGTGCAACACAAACCTCTGTCAAAATCTCAGAAAAAGAAGTCTGTGGTATCATGAGGTTTTAATGGTTCCTCTCTTCAAAGAAACAGCAGCAGCGCAGGACTGTCTAACAAAAGGTTAGTACATTCACCTAAATAAACATACAGATTTATTATCTGTACACAAATTACTGTACTGACACGCTTAACTGTGTGTTTTTATATTTAAATGGTAGTTTTATATCGGTAATTCAATAGCCATCATGCTAACTATCTAATGAACTTTTGTGGGACGAAATGGAGACTAATCAGAAACCATGATTTTTAGTCAGCTTTGCTCATTATGTTCTTTTAGTCACTGTAACTCATGAACCATTTATTATTTACATATGATAAAACATTTTGAGTTTTGTACACACACATACAGATGCATCTCAAAAACGTTTTCCATCTGCACAGAAACAACAATACTGGTTGATTCATCTGCGTACCCATCTGGAATCCCCAAAGCCTTTGTCTACTCACTGTTATATTCTACGTATTCTAGTGGTGACTCCGTCTACTTAAGTGACAATAACAATACATGTTGTGCTATAATAATTAATGTATGCCAGTATAGGATTATAAATCCAAGTTTGTTCAGAGAGTCGGAGCTAAAGCGTGCTCGGCAGGACACAGAGGCACCACTGTCATCACTTACATTGTCTTCAGTAGAAACAAAATAGAAAATCAAACTCTCTGTGCTAAGCCCTAGTGGGTGAGTTGATTTCCTCGTGGTGCCTAGTGCGCACGATACGGGTGGTAGCCCCGTTTCACGGTTTGAGGACCCGTGCCAATGTTCAGTGTAGGTTCCGGTATTACGGCCAGGAGAGCCGAGTGACTTCCTCGCAGGGTCTACCCTGCATGATACGAGTGGTAGCCCTGTTGCATGGTTTGAGGACCCGTGCCTATACCCAGTGTCGGTTTTGGTGTATATTGACCTGTCCTACCTGGAACCATCCGCTGACCCAGGCCTGGTACAGGCGGGAGACCCCCCTAAGAATTTTTTTTGGGGGGGCAGCAATGCCAGGGTTACGATAGGGAAGGGTGGGACAGGGAATGACCTGCAGTGGCCTGAACTTCCGGAAGCCAAGATGAAGGAGGAGTTGGAGCGGCCTGAGCCTCCGGAAGCCGAGAGGGAGGAGGACCTGCAGTGGCCTGAGGTTCCGGAAGCCGAGATGAAGGAGGAGCTGCAGTGGCCTGAGCCTCCGATGACAGAGGTGGAGGATGATCTACCGTGGCCCGAGCTGCCAGAGCCGCTCCACGTTCCCAAACTGCCAGAGCTGGATCCTCCCAGGAATCCACGTCTAAGCATGCTAATTTATTAACAATTCATTCATTTTTTTATTAAAATAAAATATAGTGTGGAAAATAGTGATTGTTTTTTAACCAAACATTTAAAAACATATTTTGAGGAATAATCGTAATACAGTGATATTTTTATATAAGCTTTTCATATGTCAGTTTTGCAGAGAGCACGTTTTTTGTTTTCCTTTAATTCATAAAGTGTAAAATATAATTGGCTTCAAAAGGCCTTTACTAACCCCCTGGAGTCATGTGGAGTGCACCTGTTATATACAGTCTCTAACATAATGTGCAGATGACACTTACTTTTGCTGACAGTCTCACTGGCTTCACTCACTCCCACTTTACCCACAATCCTGTAGCGGATCAGGTACTGTTTTCCAGGCTCCAATCCAGTCAGAGTGAAGTCTTCATCAGGCGTGTCTGTAACAAGCCAGTCGTCCTCATCTCTAGAACCTGTATCTACCTGCTTGTACTCCACTCTGTACTTCACCGTTTCTCCAGTTGAGGACTTCTGCAGTTTCAGGGACACAGTTTTCTCCAGGATGTTCTTTAGTATCGGTGGGGGTGGCTTGGACACGGGCTGGAACTTTGTGTCTGTCACATTCCCATTTTCATACAAATAGATAGAGGAGCCAGGAATGGAGGGATTGGAGATGACAGAAATAATGAATCGGATACT
>JAUCMT010000769.1:0-10778 GCA_032357475.1 Enteromius thamalakanensis | reverse complement strand
TTGGGGACACCTGATTTCCAGTGATTACCGTCATCTTGACTACAGAGACCGTCTCTGCATTTGATAAATAAAGTTTATTTCTTGCATTATGCATTACCATTACTCTGTTGTTCTATTTGATAATGTTCAGTGCTTTGCTACAATCTGAAATAAGCAACGAAACGAATTAAGCAAATGATGAATAACCGGAGGTTGGTCGGGAATGAGGTTTATTTGGGTAATGGGATGGCAAATAACGGGCTGGGATTGAAACCTCGCAAATGTTTTGGGAACCTCGGTGAAGGTAAGGCAAGGGGACAGGGAAGCCTACGCGAAGGCTGGGAGTGAAACCTATGCGGAGGTTTGGTAACCTTAGCGGAGGTGGAATAGAGTAGAAAAGCCCTCAGCGGAGGTAGGGGGAAGGGGACAGGGAAGCCTACACGGAGGCTGTGAGGTGAAACCTACGCGGAGGTTTAGTAACCTCAGCAGAGGTGGGATAGAGTAGAAAAGCCCTCAGCGGAGGTAGGGGGAAGGAGACAGGGAAGCCTACGCGGAGGCTGGGAGTCAAACCTATGCGGAGGTTTTATAACCTCAGCGGAGGATAGAGTAAGAAAACAAAATTAGTTACATTTGGGAAGGAGGATGAAGTGGTTCGGAGCTTTGGGAAGAGCTGGTAAGGATTTGCATGGCTTGGAGAATGGAAGTTGGGTCTAAACGAATGTAATTTCTTCAGTTAAATTTCTAATTAGAACTTTCTTCTAATTAAAAGTTTCAGAAGACCAGCGGCCGAGGGTTTGGATTTGGTTTGGGGTTAGGCCCCTTTTGGCCGCTGTAGTAGCTGCTCCGATCCTAAAGGAGTTGGAGGATCAACTCCGGATCTTAAGAGGACGGAACTTAAGGTATTTCGGTTTTTGGAACTAAAACCTAGAGGCAGGTTGGTTCAGCTCGTCTAAGAAGAGAGGATCTAGGGGGGAGGAGGCAAACTAGCTTCTGAAGGTTAAGAGTAAGGCTGGGTGGGGCTTTGCAGCTTGAAAATATATATGTGTTGGCCTTTAGTTAGCTGGTCGGTTTTACTGTGTTTAATAAAGAAGGACATGGTGTCTTGGTAGATAATAGAGAGGTCGGATATAGTGGGATGGATGGAAGGGTTGTGGGAAGGTAGTCAGGCTGGAGGGAAGGCAGGTTAGAGCTGGAGGAGGATGGATGGGAAAAATTGTCCGTACAGGAGGGCCCGGGCTGTTGTGGATCTGGGAAAAAAGAAAATTGAGAGTTAGTGTTTATGGCTGGATTATCTTGGTGGCAAGAGCTGGATGGGGCGGCTGGCCAGGTGGCAAAGAGGTCCGCGATCGCTTGCTGGAGCTGCGCTGGGGTGACGGAGCTGGCTGGCTGGGCGGTGGTGATGTGGCGATGGCTGCGGCATGGAGCAGGTTGAGGAGCTGGGTCATCGTTCGGAGCGCGTCCGAGGCTGGCAGAGGGAGTGAGTAGCTGATTTTTGTGAACATTTAGGGTGTGGAGTAGCGGCCGGTGGTGAGGCATCCGGGAGATGGTTATTGACCAGTTTGAGGAGTTATTGTTTGTTGGCTTTACGGGGATAGTTGATGCCGGCAGGTGTAGAAAGAGGTCGGAGATTGAGGTGTGGCCAGCTGTGTGTGAGTACTCAGGCCGCGATTTTCTCGAAACCATGTTATTTGCAAAACATACACTTTAAAACAGTGGTGCACCCCTGCCGGAAATGACTGAAAAAGGGATACATTGAGCCTCAAAAAGTGACGCAAAAGTATTTTGGCCAAACAGAAAGTGGATCATAAAAACACCAAAACACACTTGTAGCCAATAAGGAGTCCATGAGTGATGGGGAGGTGCCTGTTTTGAATAGAATGTTTGTACATTTTAGGGGCAGGGCTTTAGAGATAGGGGTGTGGTCACTTAGCTAGATTATGTTTTCTAGCTCAGTGAGTGTGGTCTTTCCACTTTTTGTTTCAAATAAAACCAGTGGGCTTACTGCAACCTTAACACCTACTGTACCAGTAACTTGCTAACTCTAGTGACTATATCAGATTGTTTGTTTGAAAGTAATGTTTTTCTAAGAACAAGAAAGGCATACTGGCCAACGCATGTGATTATATATTGCTTGTCTCACATTGTCCTTGTTGTGTCTCCCAAATGTGTTGAAACTGTCAGTGGTCTGATAATGAGGTAACTGAGGGCCGTGTGTGCATGTGTGTGTAAATGAATGAGAGGGAGAAGGCCTCTGAAGGACAGTGTTTAGCTGATGTTATCTGTAGTATCTGCACCTTATCTCAATAATAGTCCTTTACATGACAAAGACTTTTTACACCCTTATAAGCACTACATCATCAACAAAAGCAGAGACAACAAATCCCTCTCCTCCTTTGCTCCCTGTAGGCTATCACTGAAACTAGAACTTCATGATTTTATACTCTCACCCCTGAATTAATGAAAATCCAGCATATGGATTTGAGCTTGTGCTGTAGACCCGGGCGCCAGAACCCATTAATGCCAAGATCAACATTTGAATGTTTCTGTTGAGTCACTGCTTCCTGAAATATTACCAGACACTTCAATATGTCTGCTTTTATTTTCTACCGTGGCTGAATTTAATATCGCACACTGTGAGTTAAAGTCAATACGAATAGCTTCTTGCAACCCATTTTACTTCTGTAATGTGAATGAAACAGGATAGGCGAGAAAACAAATGCAAGGCAAGATTTGGTTGGATAGTGAAAAGAGGGCATTACATATCAGAATGCAGCCAGAATTAACATGAATGTGTTTATCTTTGGGAAAACAAATATCTCAGAATCGTTATGAAAGTATGATTTTATCTTGTCCCTGGTGATCTATGCAGATGTTTGTGTGGTTTCTAGGACGTCACAGTTCCATTGGAGGGGTGTTAGTAAGCATGTACGGGACGTTTGTCCGGTGACCTGTGAAGGTTTCAGTGCCCTGTGTCCCTGATAGTGTCACTGCTCTCAATGAAAGTGTTGTCGTAGACGTGAGATGCAACACTAAGGTCATGACATGCAGTTTGCATAAGAAAAGTTTTTCATTTTTGTATAGAGGTTAAAATTCCAACTATGGCCTTTTCAATCATTGGTAACTTATAAACATTAACATTTCTGTTTACCTCTTAAAAGTATAGTTTATCTAAAAACAAACAAAATAAAGTCTATGGCATTTATTCACCTCTGTGCTGTTTTATATTAAATATTCAAGCTAGAAGTAATACAGTTTAAATATTGGATTGTCATTTCTCCCACCAACTTTCTGTTTAGATTTCCCACACACATGGGTTGCCAGATTGAGAACATAACAAGAACGAGCACATTTGACACTGGAAGGCAACAAGCTTTATACTGTACATTGATGAGGTGATTGATTCGGATGTTATAATATACCTCTCATCGCAGAGTTTTAGGCCGGTGGAATTTGTCATTTCTGTTAATTTGCTGGCTTCCATGGCTACAATACACTTTGTAAAAAGTGAAGAAAGGAAAAAAAAATACATAAACTAAAATAATCAGAATTGGTCATTAACCCACATAATATCCTTCATCCCTACCCACTCATGACAGATTTTTTTTTTTTTTTAACTTCTAAAACAATAAACAATTATGTTTGAAGCTAATGTTGCCTTACCATCTAATTGAAAGTTGAAATGGTAAAATTATTAAAGAAAAATAATATAATTTTAATTATGGATACATATAAGTCTTTAAAAATAAAAGCACAACTACATTTTACGAGTTCCCCCTTCCTCATTAAATAACCAATAGTAAGCATGTTTGTCATGCTGTCCGAGGAGCAGGCAGAGAGCTCGGCAGACCCGAGCCCTAGGGGATCAACCCCTAGGAGGCGAGGACTGGGTAGAGCTCGGAGCTCGGCCTGGCCAATCCTTTCCCCAGGAGGAGGGTGGGATGGCTAAATAGCTAACAGTGGCAAGGAAGCAAAACTCTGTGTGGGAGAAAAACCTAGGGAGGAACCTGGCTTAGCGAGGGCCAGTTCTCCTCTGGCCAGGAAACCTGACACCTGGTTCCCAGTTTAAGTGGTGTAAGGGGCGGCGGAGGGATGCAAAAAAACGAAGATTTGAGGAAAAGGAAGTTGGGGGTATTTAAAGTGGAAGCGCGCCCCCCAAAAAGGCAAAACATTAAAAGGACAGCGCCAAACATGCACCACCCCAAACCACTGAATGAGGGGGAGCAGGATGAAACAGCACATATCTTACCTAGGATTTTATTCTATGTATCATAAGAATGTATGCATGGGTGTAAAACAGGGCTAGACCAATGCTTAATATTCCCTGTAAAGGAAGAAACATGGAGATTTAAACATAATATTATGTCATAATATTATTATATTATGATAAAACTGCTCCTTGGCGGATTGAGCTAGTGCTCAATACCCCTCTAAAGAAAACGAACATGGAAGACAAAGGTTGCAAAGTTGGGAAATTAAACCGATGTTCAAAGATGAGACCAATGCTCAGGGATGTGGGGAACCAACCACATAGAATACACAGCATCATTAATTAATTTCCTCACTGCTCAACGTAGAAACAAGAATCAACACTTGCGACTGGCGCCAAGTTGTCTGAACGAACACCCTCCTTTGGAAAAGGGGGAAGACCCCCTGGCATGTTTATAGTCTAGCAAGAGAGTCCTGGTTGTTGTCAAGACACCCAAGACAACAAACTCTACAAACCCATCTGCTGCGAGAGCAAGGACACCCAGAACCTGCTTCAGATGAGAGCATCCGCTGATTGGTAACATAACTGTTTCCCTTCTTTGCTGACGGTGCCACTCAGATATGAAGGTAAAACTAGGGACAAACTCTCTGCTAAAGTGTTACTTGCCCGTGGTGGTTTCAGATAAGTACTAGCAAATGTTTAATCATCTCAGTAACTTTATTTCCCATCTTTAGACAGTGTGAGTGAATGTGTGTGTGAATGTGTCGTGTTAATCCTAGGTAGTAGTGTTTGTATAGTAGATTAGTTTTGAACAAATAAATTGTTTCATTTATAAAGAACTAACTGTCTTGTGTATTGTGTTTGGAAGTCACATTGCCAATAGATCCTAAGCTACCCTGCTCAGATAGAAAACCCCTATAGTTCTTTAGTTTGTTGGCCACAGATTAAAGTAACTGTACATATACTTACTGATTAAGATGCTGGACATATTAATTGACTAACTGTATGTTGAGCTCTTGGAACTCATTTGCATAGACTAACCCTAGAGCTAACGTGTGTAAGGTTATTCCCCAAAATGTATTAATTAATTTGTTAATTAATTTCCCTTTAATATCTTACAGGGATGTGAGACCAACATTAAAATTTGGACGTAATAATCATGCTGCTCCGTGAAGGATTGAGCTAATGCTCAATACCCCTGTAAAGAAATAAACATTAAAATTTGGACGCAACAATCATGCTACCCTGTGAAGGATTGGGCTAGAGCTCATTACCGCTGCAAAGGAAGAGACGTGGAATATAAAATGTTATGTGACTATACTGAGGCTCAGAGTCAGACATGGTAAGATCCATATGCAGCTTTATTATAACACAATCAAACAGGCAAAGGTCAAATACCAGCAATGGGGAAAAACGAAGGAGAGACAAATCTGAGTCAGAGGTGGTTAATCCTGGCAATAGGTCGAGCTATGCAGCAAAGGTTCAAGGTAAATAAGGCAGTCCAAGGTCAATAACAAACAGCCCGAAATACAGGGAATAAACGTTCAGTATTGTCGCCATGGCAGAACAAAACTTTGCGACTTGCTTCACTGAAGCGCGAGCTTAAATAGTCACTAAAACGAGCAACACTTGCCGTGGAAGTGATGAGGGGTTTTAGTCAAATGGGTCCGGGTGGGAACTAGTACTCTGGTGATGGTTCCTGCAGATAGCGGTCCGAGAGAGCCAAACAGGTTGCATGGGGATAAGCCATGCTTGGGGAAAATGAGACCAAGGCTTGGGGAAAATAAGTCCAGTGCTCAGGGAAAAGAGACCAATGCTCGGGGAAAAGAGACCAATGCTCAGGGGTTGGGCTAAAATTTGTGATTTAAGCCAATCCTAGGCGATTTGGGCCAATGCTCGGAGACAGGGAATAAGCCAATGCTCGGGTCAGGGAAGTGGGTTTGAAGCTCGGGTTTGAATGGGAGTAACTGGCTTCAACTGAGTCTCTGCGTCTGGAGCCAATGTCCGGAATTTGAGAAGGCAAAACAAGAGAGAGAATCAGCAATATGGTTATAGACTCCAGGGGTATGTTTAGCAGTTATAATAAATTGGTCACAGGCAGAAATCCAAATGAGGTGCCTTAAGAGGGGCGTGAATGCTGGGGAGTGGTAGCTATGTTTGTTAATGCATTGTTTCTACGAGATGTTAAATTTGAGCAAAGAATGGATGGAGCTTTTAAAATATGACGATAAGATTCAGCAAATGCAATGAATGTGATGGCATTATATAGGCAGATAGGCGGCAGCTAGTTAATAATTTGTTCGATAAATTGTGGTTGTAGTGTTACACAAATATATTTTTTTATTTATGTATTTATTCTTGGTTTATATATAAGCAACAATAGTAAGTTGAACAAAGACATGGAGAGAAACACGTTTGATGAGGCAGTTTTACAAAGAGCCTCATTTACATATTGCATGATAATCATTTGCTGCAAGGTCAGCGTCAAGCGGCCATAGAGCTTGCTATCTACACAGACATTTTAGTGAGGCCGTTATAAAACTAAACAATTGCTTGAACTTCACATTTATAGCAAAGGGTAGTTAAAGTGCTTTTTTATGATTTTGCATTTTCCTCACTGTCAGAGAAGACCTTAATGTCACCCACATAATGATCATTCGCTGTGTTTGTAGCATTATATATTCAGCCTCTCTCTTGGTTTTGGCAACACAAGATAGACTCTATTTTTAATGACTCTCTGAGGATTGGATGTAATGTTCAAATGTGGATTTACATCCATCCATCCAGAGTTTGCTTCATTAAAACATTGAGAGCGATAGGTTAATTTTGCTGTATTTATTAGTGATTCAAGTGGTATGTATGTCAGTGACTTATCATGTTAATGAACAGCAAGCTCTGGTCATTTCAGGGATACTTAGACAAATGAAGACGCCAAGAGGACTGACAATGTGAGAATGTCAAGCCTGGCCAAGTGTGGTGTTTTAGTTTTAAAGCAATGGTACACACATTTTTGTTTTTTTTTCTGAAACGTACTTGCCCTCAGGCCAGATGTGTTAGCTTTTTCACCAAATTTGGAACAATATAAGTGAATGGGTGCTTCAGAATGAGAAAAATCTAAATAATCCACACCACATCAAAATACATTCTCTTTTGAACCCTTTGTTTAGCTAAACATTTGATAGTTAAAAAATTAATAAGAAATAATTGCTGGTAAGTTTATAATATTTATAAACTTTTATAACACCCACGGGCGGGTCTTCCACTGGTTATGCAGGTTGAGTGCAGTCGGGAGGGCACAGAGTTGCAGTCTGGTAGTCATCGATGCACTGACCTGGAGGACATTGAACTTCTTTTGTGCCACTCAGGAGCTGGGTTGCACCTTAGCTGTTGTGAAGTCTTTTACCATGTCAGGCCAAAAACTCAGGTGTTGAGTGTTTCTGTTAATGTCTCTCTAAATTAAAGGTGTAGAACCTGGGAGGGTTCATCAACATAACCTGTACTTCAACTGAGGTTTAAGTGAACCTGTTTCAGTTTGTGTCCATTTAAGGTCTCCAAACATGGGTATGAATATATTTAGATAGATCATTGTGGTATTTCTTTGTTTCAGACACTGCTGTTTCATCCAGAGATCTAGAAGAATGTTTATGTCATTTCCTAAACCTTAAGATTTGATGTAATGGTGAGGGTCCCACCAACCCACTGTCCCCTTTTAGTTGGCCATTTGTGCAGAACATTTCCCTTCCTGCCTTGCAGAGGTGTCTGGCAGTTGTCTTGACATCTTAACTGATGTTTCTGAACATTTGTTTGTGTTCCTCTTCCATCATCCAATCACCGTGAAGCACATCTCCCTCCACACTGGCAGTTTGAGAGGAGCCCTGCCATAAACTGGTCCTTGGAATTCTAATTAGACTGCTGTTCACTACAATAGTTTATCAGTTACGTGATTCATAATATACTGTAATTCTTAATTGAATGTTTAGAATTTGCTGATAAGATTTGCAAACAATTTCAAAGAAACAAGGAACTGTCACACCGTCACACTCACTTGTTCCAGGATCAGCACACATGGAAAGCATCTCCAGCACCTGTCACCCGCTCCCAATCACTGGACTATTAGCACCCGTTCCCAATCAGTCACTCTCCATAAAGGATCGCTCAGCCATACACTCAATGGCTGAGTTCTAGGTTGTATCGCTCTACTCACCTGCAGCTTGGAACTTACCTGTCTGTCCTCCAGCCTGGGCTTAACCGCTGATCCGCTGAACTCTGTAAAGACTGTTGATGACGAACTTAAGACTAAGTACCTGTATAAACACCCTTCACTTACCTGTGGATATGTTTCTGCCTGCTAACTCCACTCTTGTAAACCATACTTACCTGTGATACTTACCAGTAGAGAACCTGTTTGATTTGAAAGACTGAGTTTACTCACATTCACGTTTATTTGTCCTGCTGAGGAAAGTGAATTTATGTTCTCACTCAATAAACTCACCTGAATTGCTTTAACCCTGTTGTTCTGTCTTCACTGAGTGTGACAGGAACACATTGAATTGGACTTGGATTTTTTTTTTCTTTCGAAAAGTACTCTGGTAACCTTTGTTTTATTTAACGCTTGGAAATAGCATTTTTTTTATATATGGTTCATCAGTTTATGTTGTTTCTATTCTTTAGCAGAAGGAAATTGTAAGTCTAGAAACTACTATTATTCACAACTCCTCAATAAACTGCATGTTCTTTTAGGTATCATTCATGTCCATAGCACAAACTGTGTAAAGCAAATTATGTTTTTAGATTTAGAGTTAAGAGTCTAGAATGAATTGTCATTTTCTTAATAACCACATTGTATTGATGGTTTAATTAAAGCAGTATGAATGCAATTCTTTAGTTCTCCTGCAATAACCATCCTGCAGAATACAGCATTAGAATTGATTCATCCAAATGAACAAACAATACGATAAACTGACTTCCAGCTCAGATTTGATTTAACTTATATATTTAGTTGTTTGTCAATATTAGCATTGACTCATGAATTGCATCTATTTTTTATTTTTTGTTTAAATACCTGATGTGACCGCAAACGTTTCACATTTGTGCCAGTTTTCAGTAATGATGTGACACTTTAGCGACACATGCTCACATGTGCTTCATAGCTAGATGCTCTAATTGCAGTATAGACATCTGTTGCTACTAAAAAAGGTATACGTATAGTGTATCTACCTAGCCTATAACTATACATATTGAAACTATACATATTGGAATTTTAGCATGTTTGTTTTTTTTTTGTTTTTTTTAAGGATAGATATGCTTGTCCAGCTGCATTAGGGGGTAGAAAAACACCTCCAAGTCAAACCTCTGGCGTTAATTGTAAATGTAATTGAAAAAGTAGGTTGCGCAGGAGGTGGCATATAGAGTGTAATTGAGTGCAGAACTTCTGAAAGTGCTCGGTGAACCTTTAATTAAATTCTACTCTGCTTTTATTTAGCATCATAAAGAGGGCAACTTCAGCATCATGACTGACTCAGTCCTCATTTATAATAAACCTCACACATTTCTGATGACCACTGCAAGTTTATTAGCTAAGCTAGAGACTTACAAAAGTCTCTTCTGCTCACCAAGGCTGCATTTTTTTTTTTTTATAAATACAGTACAATCAGTACAATTGTGAAATAGACTGCTCAAAAATACAGGAAACACTAAAATAACACATCCTAGATTTGAATGAATTAAATCTTTTTAGTTAATACTTTGTTCTTTACATACAGTAGTTGAATGTGCTGACAACAAAATCAAACTGCCAAACAGCTGCCAAACCGCAACACCAACAACAACAGCCCATACCCAGCTCTTGTGACGCCACATTTTTAAAAGTCGCGTGAATCCACCATCAGCCAATCACGGAGCACGTATCAGCACGCGTGGCCATCTGAGAGCAAGATAGAGAGAAAGAGGGACAGAATAAATGCACAAGCATAGCATATACGTCTCAACGTACAACACAACGGACTTATAGTGTGTGTCTGTTTGTCTGCATTTGGTTCTGGTGATCTGTCCATGGAGCTCATCTAGGTTTTCTGTGCCCGGTTGCATAAAGCACCTTAAGTTTTTCCCATAAGTTTTTCACTTAAGACATAATTTCCCCTTACCTAAGTCAATAACTTAAGGGTGTGGCATAATCCCTTAAACACTTCCCTTTGTAAAGGGGAATCGTTAAGTATTTCACGACAGCGCTCCAGGTTTTTCGTTATAAAACTACTGTTTCCATAGCAACGCTACAATAAATATTAACGTTCACGCAAACAACTAATGAAGATGGATATTGCACAGATGGTCACATACTAATTGTACATTTATCGAATGGTAGTTCTTTCTGTTTATGTACTGATCTTCGTGTCTCCGGGGCGCCTGTATCCTGATATGTGTGCCGTCAATCACACCGCATATTCGGGGAAAACCTGCTTTTCGAAAAAAAGTGGTTTGGACAACTTCTTGTTCAGGACGAGATGGAAACTTTACCATTTGATTTAAATGACGGCAAAGAGCCCCTGCAACCCGGTGGATCACTCTACTGACGGAAGATTTATGGACGTGGAAA
>JAUCMT010000768.1:0-10779 GCA_032357475.1 Enteromius thamalakanensis | reverse complement strand
GGAAGTTCTGGCACATCCAGCTGTTATTTCATCAATGCATTGGGAATGTTCCTGGAACCTTGTGGGAACAAACCACATCTTGTTTTAAACCATTGTTTACTCATTAAATACAATCAGAGCACATTTAATCATCAAAACAACATTAAAATAGATGAAATTATCTGTTAAGATTCACCAGCATACCATATAACCCCAGACTTCTTTAAAAATAACAATGACAAAATATTGGGGTTTATTTTTGCGTATATATTAAAAGTGAAAAACATTTATTTCTCTAGGATTACATTAATTTCTTACCACTCAATGATGATGTGCTTTTCTCTTTTGGTCTGTAAACACAAACTTCTCCATTTATATGATCTTCTCTGTTTAATCAGACCGGTCAAATGAAATGAAATAATCATATACAGTATAAACATATATACAGTCAGGTCATTCAAGTGTGATTTTGCTCAAGTTCTCTTACTTAGAAATCATGGAGGGGTCTACAGTTTTAGGTGCATTTCCTGTGAGAGACAGAATCTAAGAAGAACAATCCGGAAATCACCTTTACTTTACTTCATCATCATTAATCATTAATTCATGCGATCGCATACTAGGCATGGATCATCAATGCAGGCCTATACCACACAGAAACACTTGTTTTTTCTGGATTTTTAATCTAATAAATGCAGCCTTGATGAGCAGAAGAAACGTCTTTAAAAGCATTAAACGGTGTTGTACATGCAGCACATAGAAAACAAGTGTTGTGTATGTTTAAGGGGTTTTCTTCTGCTAATCAACGCTGTATTGATTTCATCAAAAATACAACAATACAGTGAATCTTACTCTTATTTTCTTTCTTAATTTCTAATATTGGTTTTCTATTTTAATATACTTTCAAATAGAATGTATTTCTGTGATTTTCAGCGTCATTAATGCAGTCTTCAGTGTCACATGATCTTTTAATAGTCGTTCTGATTCGCTTATTTATTATGAGTGTTGCAAATCTTGTGCCGCTTCATAGTGTTTGGTTTGTTGTTTCTTTGATGGATACAAAGTTAAAAAGAACAGCATTTGTTCAAAATTGTAAAGAACTGCACTCAAAAAAATAACTTGTTGATAACTTCTTAACTTAATCTTATTAACTTCATAAAATTATGAGCCCTATTTCCATTCATTTGAACGGATTTATTGGAACTTAAAGAAACTTAATTGTACCATTTGAGTAGATTTTATGCTAATATAATGAGATCACACCAATTTAATTTGACATGTTCTGTGAATGTTTCCTGAACGTAATTCGCGTTTGTTGATCCAACCATCAACAGACCCGTGCCTTTGTGCAGAGTTTCAGAGTTTCTGCATTTTTATAAAAATGGAAAGACCTGGTGAAGTTTAAGCTTTTAATGTTTAGCTGTTTTGAACATTTAAAAGAGTTCATACAATATAAATAATTATTAATTAAATAATTAATTAATTATTAACAAATAATTCAACATTCCAGCTCATGAATCTCCACTGAAGCTGATACTACAGTTTAAAACTATCTCATGAAAGTGAATATAGCATGGTTTTATGTTGTTAATATTTGTCATAGACAAAATATTAACAACATAAAACCATGCTATATTCAACTGTAGTATTTCATTAGTTCAATTAATGAAGCTGTGTTCATCAACCCTGTTGAATACTAATGACAAAATATGTACTACAAGTATCATCTTCTGGGTTATGATTCCCGGCCAATTTGCCCCACATCCTTAATTTTTACAGCAAATTGGCCGGGAATCATAACGGTAACCTGCAGAGGCACATTCAGCGTAAACATCCAATATTTAATCTGACGAGTAATAAAAGATCAGCATCTACAGCAGATGGACAAACCACTCTGGATGCGGTTGTAGCTAGTGGCCGAAGACAACACTGTACATTATTCCGCTTACACGGCTGTTTACCTCATTTAACAAGAAAATATTTTATTAGCACATTTTTAATGAATTTTTACTCGAACTGGTTTACTTTCGGTTTTAAGACAATGATGTACAAATAACACGAACATGCAAATTGGTTTAATCATTTGGAAATATAATGTCAAGCATGTTATTAAAAGAAAAACACACGCACGTGCACACACACACATGTTCTATGTGTAGTAGATAAACTGCAATGTAAAAAAAGCTTTTTGCGTATTGGTGGTCACGTCAACAGCGATAAGGTATAGCTAAGAGCGCTCCAGACCAACCTTACGAATGAATGACGTACAGAAGGTATACTTAGCTAAGGTGGTTTCGGAGAACAGGCGCTAAAGATAAGGTACGTCTTAAGGTACAACTTATGAACGACGTAGCGTTAAGGTGGTTTCGGGGAACGCAGCCCTGTTCCCTTACTGGCGAACATAGCTGGGATTTTGCAGCAGCTTGCTGCGTCTGTGGCCAGGGCTTTTTTCCTTTTTAAAAGCTCCCTCTGCTCCTCTGCGTTTACGCTCCATTTTTTTGAACGATTTAACAAATGAAGATCTACTTTCAATCTAACTTTTTGTTTTTGTATTAATTTTGTATTAATAAACCAAATGTCGACTGCACCGTCATAGAACACTATAATCGTATCCACATTCAGTTCTTGAATAAGATGTAAGGAAGTATAATCATCATGAGTCTTATATTTTTTTTCCATCCACAAAGGCTCGTACACTAACGAAGTATGCCTTCTTTCCTACCTGCCGAGTAGCCTCCACCTTCGGTCACAGCTTTGTCCATATAAATCTTCTCCAAAATCAAAGTTCTTTTGACTTTAAATATGCACTGGATTTCGTCACTTTACATAACCCTAACTCTAAGCATACAGTATATCTTAAGAATCTGGGCTGTATTTCAAGACACCTTCTTAAAACTGTGTTGTTCTTAAACTATACCTTAAGCCAGTGCTGGACTGGTAATTTGGCCTACTGGGAATTTTCCCAATGGGCTAATGCACTTAGGGATATAGGCTATGAAGTAAGTCTTGCTCTGCCTATGTATCTATGCTCTGCTATAAGTACAGTAGCAAATGTGGGCCAAAGAGACAGGCAGGAGGAGAAGAGATGTTTAATCATTAAATAGCTTGATAACAGGGGCTTGCATGAAGGGGGAACTGAGGAATCTAACCTGTCCCAATGCGCTAGTACTCACCCTCAAATATATCCAAATCTGTATGAGGTACTTTGTTCTGCCGAACAAAGATATTTTGAAAAAAGTTTGTAACCAGGCTGTTATGGGTCACCATTTACTTCCATAGTGTTTTTCCTCAAAACAGCTTGGACCTGTGGGGTCTTGTAAAAATAACCAAAAATGTAAACTAAATCTAACCCTGGATACCTTGTTTAGAATGTTTCTGGAAACACATATTGTGATAAGGTACAGTTCAAGTATAGGGGCTTAAGAATGATGTAGCATTAAGTTGTTGGGAAATGCAACCTGATATAACGAGTTATTGATATCATTTAGTCCATTTCAGTAAATGACACTATTTGTGATCAGACACTTTATGTAAATTTTTGAATCGACATTACTTTAAACAGGGTTCGGGAGTTGCTGTCCATCTCAACTCTAGTGCTATGGACTCAAGAACTGTGTTTTTCTTATTATGGATGTTGCTTTCATCCATCTCCACCGGAATCAAGCTAGAGGAAAATGGTTATGTTGACATAATAATCGCAATTGGTGCCAAAGTTCCACAAGATGACAGACTTATTGATCAAATCAAGGTGAAATATGTTTTATTTTATTCATTTATTTGTATTTTTGTTGTTGTTGTCTGTTTAGAAAATCGTTGTGCTTTAATGGTTGAGTTGCTTTTGATTTTGCTGAATAAATTTAAATAACTTAAAATTTTTTTACAGAAATGTACAGTAGAGTGAATTTGGGTAACCTGGAAATTGTTTTACTATCTTGACTTAAGAAGTTTATTTTAACACATTAGGTCAAAGCACTGGACTTTTCTAAAATCCCTAAAATATTTTCTAACCAAACGAGAAGAAAGAATATAGACATTTTATTTAAGTGTTTTTGTGCGCAAAAAAAAAAAAAAGCCTGAATTTTAATTTAAATATATCTGGGTCAGGTCTAAGGTCTTAATAAGCCCATATTAAGTGATGTTGATAAACAAGTTTAGAGAGGATCGTGTACGCATGATTAGCCACGACTGGAACCGTGTTTCCTATTCAACCTTATTCTGTCCCATCCAATCAAATCCTTAAACCTTCCCCTTAAATAATCTCGCCTTCTTCCATTCCATATCGCGTCACGCATCCCGCCTCCACCATTTTGCATCTTTCTACCAGGGGGCAAGCGGACTAGGAAAGATTCTATGAGGGCAGTCTTGGCCTAATGTATAGGGAGTCGGACTTGTAACCCAAAGATCGCAGGTTGGAGTCCCAGGTCTGGCAGGGATTGTAGGGTGGAGGGAGTGATTAACCAGTGCTCTCTCCACCTTCAATACTACGACTGAGGTGAGGCACAGATCCCCCAACTGCTCCCCGGGCGCTGCAGCAATGGCTGCCCACTGCTCCGGGTGTGCACTTGGATGGCTTAAATGCAGAGCACAAATTCCTAGTATGGGAAACCATACCTGGCCATGCCACATCCTTTCCTTAACCATACTTTATGTATACCAAACACATTTTTAAAAAAGCATTTTGAAAAAAACGACAGAAATCTCAATAACAAAATGTATCTAAAAAATATCAGGAAAAATTATTTCTATATATACACAAGATTAACAATCTATTGTGTTAATCCATTTGAAAATTGAATAAACAATATTGAAAAGATCACCAACAGTTGATTGTCTTATTTATATCAGATTTCAGATCACATGAGCCCTTATCATTAGACTTATAAGCCCGGTTTTACAAATGGGGCTTAGCTTAAACCAGGACTAGGCATTAGTTAAATAAAGATATTTAAGAACCTTTTACAAAAATGCCTTATAAGAAAATATTACAGGTGTACATCTTAATACAGAACAATGACACTGACATGTTTTAAGATATGTCAGAGATAGATATTTTCTCAAACATGCAATTTAGTCTGGGACTAGCTTAAGCCTTGTCTGTGAAACTGGGGGATAAAGTCCCTAAATGTATATTTCCCCATTTGAAGACTGTCCCAGATTACCCAATGCATGCTGCCCCACATTCTCAAGCATTCTCAGTATTTCATAATGTGGAAAAACTAAAAATAAAAAAAACCACACATTTTCAACACTTTAAACGGGTCATATGATGTTACTAAAAATTTTGTGTATTTGGTGTAAAGCAATGTGTTAATGCAGTTTAAGGTGCCAAAAACACTTTATTTTCTACATACGGGTGGATTTGTACAAAGTACACTGTCCAGTGCAACAGTGCAGTGTCTTTTTTAAACAATCTGTATTGGTGGACATGGACAAGATATAACTTTTTCAAAAATTATATAATATTATATTTTTTAAGGAGATCTCTTTGGTTTCAAAACTTAAATGTTTACAACTTCACACTCCAAAGAAAAAAGAAAATTTAAAAACCGCATTATATGAGCCCTTTAATACATATTTTGTTGCTTGAATAGATCACAAACATAATTTAGATTTGAACACAATTAGGAACATTATCTTATTTATGACTGATTTATGTCCTTAACATTAATCAGAATCCTATGTCATTGACCTGTTTATGCAATTCCCAGGAAATCTCCTTGATTGACAAGTGCACTGACCCTTTCTGTGTAATCCCCCCCATTAAGTCATGTGATTTCAGTTACATGACATTGATGTTAAAATTATAGTAAAATTCATGTTGACAAAATTTAGTTAGAGTAAGAAATAAACACACTGGAGTTTAAGTGTCCCAGGATTATTTTACGATTATTTTAATTACAATTTAACGCTAAATAATCCAAGTTTTCTTGACTGTATTTGTGAAATAAATTAAAACACAATTACTTATTTCATAAATTCACTCATTCTGAGTTTTTTTGTATGTTTGTTTGTTTTTGTTTTTTCTCTATTTGATCTCTTTACTGTTTTTGTGACAGAACATGGTCTCTAAAGGGTCGGTTTATCTTCATAAAGCATTGGATAAAAAGCTCTATATCAAAGAAGCTACAATACTAGTTCCATCCCACTGGAGCAGTAAGGATTTTTTAAAAGCAAGAACAGAGTCCTTTGAAAAAGTACTGAGCATAATGGCATTTAATCATGAAAAATACATATTACATTCACATATTATGGTGCTGACACAATTTCTATGTCTAACACAGGCCAAAATAAGAATTGATAATTCAGCACGTGGTGATGCACCATACACTAAACAGTATGATAAATGTGGAGCTGAGAGTCAGTACATTCATTTCACCCCAGAATATTTCCTGAATGACACATTCATTCAGATGTATGGACCAAGAGGTACCTCAACATTATAAGTTATATTAATCTAGTAGGCTGTTTATTTTATTAGCATTTATTTAATTTAATTAATTTATTTATTAATTTTTTTTTTCCAGGAAAAGTTTTTTTGCATGAATGGGCTCATCTGAGATGGGGTTTGTATGATGAATACAGCATCGAAAAGCCATTCTACTACTCTAATCGTCGTATTGAAGCTACAAGGTAACTCTTAATAAAAGGAAATTATGGTAACACTTTATAATAAGGGTACCTGAAAAATCATGTTCTAATACCTAAATTAATACTCAATTCATCGCATACTAATGATTACTCAAGGCATTTACTAATTATGAACTAACAAAAAGCCATCCTTAACTATGACTGGAGTCATACGGATTCATGGATAAATAACGGCAACCTTAACTACATTAGTACATGTTTGATAGTTAATGCATTAATTAACATTTATGGGTAGACTAATTCAAACAGCCTCTTTAAGAAGGAATAAGAAATATTCTGACTTTAAAATGAGTTTGTATAATTTAATACTATCATAATTTGAGCATTTGACAGCTACTGCTTTGTCATAAACATTATTGACTGGCAAATAATTAGTTGATTGTCCCCATCAAATGTAGAATATATAAATACAGTAATGACTTGTTATAAATAATTAGTTAATGCCTTGAATAATCATGTACTAATGCCTAAATTAATACTCAATTCATCACATACTAATGATTATTCAAATACCCTTATTATAAAGTGTTACCAAAATTATTAATTACAATGTCCATTGAAATTAGAAGTACTGCTAATTTTTGCTTATCATTAGGTGTAACAAAAACCTAAAAGGTCAGTATCGTGAGGTTACTGCTGGAGGATCTATTCAAAAGTGTCGTATAGATCCACGCACTAAACTACCTACAGAGGAGTGCAAGTTTATTGCAAACATAAATCAAACCACAGACAGCTCTTTAATGTTCCTACCAGGTCTGGATTCTGTAAGTATGGAGGTTTTATATATATATATATTTTTTTTTTAAACATTTTACAATATTGTTCTAGTAGCTAGTGAATAAATGTATGACATAGACCAAAGAGATTGCAGATTGTTTTCTTCTTTATGCAATGTAATTTAAATATCAGTTTCATTTTTAACAGCTGCTAGAAGTTAGAATGATGATTTTGCAAACTGCCAGGCCTTGCTTTAAGATCTGTGTATATATATTTTATATATTTATATATATACACAGTACAGGCCAAAAGTTTGGACACACCTTCTCATTCAATGTGTTTTCTTTATTTTCATGAACATTTACAGTGGTAGATTTTCACTGAAGGCATCAAAACTATGAATAAACACATGTGGAGTTAAATACTTAACAAAAAAAGGTTAAATAACTGTAAACATCTTTTATATTCTAGTTTCTTCAAAGTAGCCACCCTATGCTCTGATTACTGCTTTGCACACTCTTGGGATTCTCTCGATGAGCTTCAAGAGGTAGTCACCTGAAATGGTTTTCCAATAGTGTTAAAGGAGTTCCCAAAGGTGTTTAGCACTTCTTGGCCCCTTTGCCTTCACTCTGCGGTCCAGCTCACCCCAAACCATCTCGATTGTGTTCAGGTCCATTGACTGTGGAGGCCTCTATCACTGTCCTTCTTGGTCAAATAGCCCTTACACAGCCTGGAGGTGTGTTTGGGGTCATTGTCTTGTTGAAAAATAAATGATCGTCCAACTAAACACAAACCGGATGAGATGGCATGTCGCTGCAGGATGCTGTGGTAGCCATGCTGGTTCAGTGTGCCTTTAATTTTAAATAAATCCCCAATGGAGTCTCCAGCAAAACACCCTCACACCATCACACCTTTTTTATTTACATATGCAAATTTTTAACCCTTTGTCTGCACCAATAGCCCTATAAATGGTACCATTTGAAAGCTTAGAATCTCTATTTTATGCAGATATAAATCACTTTGATATTTATTTTACTGTCTATTTTACCCCCCTCTTTTTTGTCTTTATTATTAAACAGACAATATATACAATACGTTTAATCAATTTCAACAGCGTTTTATGTAATTTCAAATGATGCCAATCTTTTGTATAACCACCCCTGCATGTGGGTATGGGAAGCTTTTTAATTTTGGTAGGCAAAAACAGGCGGAATTCCCCAAAATAGCTGCAGAGCTAAGTACATAACTCCACATTTGTTCATTTATAGTTTTTATGCCTTCATAATCTGTTCTTGAGAATTTGTTGTGGTGACGTGCAATTAAAGGGTAACTGCAACGCAAAATTATTATTATTATTTTTTTATGAATCACATTACCCCCATGTTGTTGCAATCCGATAAAAGCTTTGTTCGCCCTTGGAACACAATTTAAGATAATTTGAATGAAAACTGTCTGCCATCAGTGGTTCAACCATAACATTATAAAGCTACAAGTATACTTTATTCTAGATTCTACACCTTAATGACATGACACTGAATTGTGTTCCAAGAAACAATAAAGCATTTATGGGTTTGGAACAACATGAGGTTAAGTGTTTCAATGACAAAATTTTCATTTTGGGGTGGAGTAACCCTTTAAAAAGTAAATTTTGTTTTCAGGTAAGCACATTTTGTAACACAAGTGAACACAATTACGAAGCACCAAACATGCAGAATGACAAATGTGGCAAAGCAACGCGGACCATAATATTTGAAGAATCTGTGGATAGAGAGACACTTCGTTTTCTGAAACCATTGCAGTCCCCTCCACCACCACCATCTTTTAAAGTTGTTCGGCGAGTTAAACGGGTTGTTTGCCTCGTCCTTGATGTCTCAGGAAGCATGACGGTATACAATAAATTGCATTAAATTAATTTGAATGCAAATAAATCGTAATTACAATAAATAATTCTGCAACTACACAAAACTTTTTTTTTCTCATTTTCTAGGGCTCTAGGATTCTTCAACTGCAACAGGCGGCCACACATTTTCTGAGAAACATCGTTGAGGATCAAGCCAGGGTTGGGATTGTAACCTTTAGTTCTGATGCTTCTACTCTGAGCCCCTTGACTACTATCGACAGTGACACTGCAAGAGAAAATCTTATCAAATTGTTGCCAAAAGAAGCTGATGGAATGACATACATATGCTTGGGCCTTAGTCGAGGCTTAGAGGTGACGTATTAGTTGCACTTGTATACATTTTGTATGTATGTGATGGATGAAGTATATGGAGCTTGTTGTACTATATGTGAGTGATTTTTTTCTTCAAATGTATCAGATACTTCAACAGAACAATTTCGATGTATTTGGAGATGAAATAATTTTTCTGACAGATGGTGAGGCAACGGACAACATTACTGATTGTACTCCATCCGCTATACAAAGTGGTGCCATTATAAGTATGTTAGCTTTTAGCAAAAGTGCAGCTCAGGCACTGACAGAAATGGCGGACAAAACTGGTAAGTGATATTAGCACAATTAATAACACAAAAAATAGACAGTCAGTATATTTTTAATAACACAAAAAATAGACAGCCAGTATATTTTCAAATGCAAAACTTTCATAATGAAAATAGGAGGAAAATTTATATACGCCAGTGATGTACTGACCTCCAACCAATTAATGGATGCGTTTGCTTCGCTTACATTATCAACTGGAGATTACACAAATGAACCAGTTCAGGTTTGTAAAGGTTTTGCTCATTGTCCATGATACATCAATATGAGAGTGTCATAAATATTATTAATATTTTAAATGTAATCATTTTCATTAATCTTTTAGCTAGAGAGTGCTGGAGCAAGAACATCTGACTGGTTCAATGGGACAGTATCATTGGATCAGACTGTTGGGAACAAAACAAGCTTTGTAATCATTTATGAAAAAAGTTTTCCTAGTATTTACATACAGTCACCAAATGGCTCAGTCTACACAAATATGAATCATGATGGATCACTAAAAACAGTCACTTTAAATGTTCCTGGAACTGCAAAGGTGAGACAACCCTTATCAACCAGTTAGTTTAAACTATAAACATAAAAATAAATACAATAACAGAATGAAAGTTCAACAAAATATTTTCAACAGCAGCTTAAGAATTAGGAGTTTATTAATAATATTTAAATAATGCACTCTCACTACTTTCATCTAACCATTATCTCAACTTGGTGTTTGGTAGCCTGGGGACTGGAAGTACAGTATCCAAACTTCAGCAGATCAGGCTTTGTCTATAACAGTAACGAGTCAAGCATCACGTGCTGATGTTCCTCCTATCACTGTCAAAACCCACGTGAACCAGAAGTTCAGTGATGGTAATAAACCCATGATAGTGTTTGCTGAGGTTAGTCAGGATTACAGGTCTGTCATAAATGCTGATGTTTGGGCTACACTGGAGTCAGAA
>JAUCMT010000767.1:0-10780 GCA_032357475.1 Enteromius thamalakanensis | reverse complement strand
TTTCCAAAACAATGCCTCGCACTACGGTGGTTTATCAGCGAGTTACATCGTTGTTCGGGAAACGCACCCCTGGTTAGTGTTTTCCATTCATATTCATGTTTCTAGTTTGTTCTGTTGTGAATATATCGTTGCCGACCCCTGCTCTCCCTGGATTTACACCTTTGTCTCGCCCCTCGGACTGAGTTCACTGTTGTACTGACCACCGCTACGTTAACTGGATTATCCTTCTGTCATTGTCTCCTATAACCCTGTTTTGTTGATGATAGACCATGCCTGTCTCACCTTGTCTTCATTAGACAATCTGAATTTGAAACATTAAGCAGCACAACTGTTTTCAACATTGTTAATAATAATAATAATATTTCATGAGCAAATCAGCAAATTAGAATGACTTTTGAAGGATCATGTGACACTGAAGACTGTAGTAATGATACTGAAAATTGATCTTTGGCATAAATTTGGATAAATTAAATTAGAAAACAGTTTACTGTATTTTTTATTAAATGCAGTCTTGGTGAAGATATATTTTAATCACATTAAAATAATCTTACAAAATACAGTATTATTATTTGTTAATTATTTAACACTATTGCTATTATTTAACACTTTGGAGTAACTGATTGTTAATGGTCAGTTGCTTCATTCAGCAATATGATTTAGATTAATGTTGACTTAATTACACAATTATTCATTGTTAACCCATGTCTGTTCATAATATATTCACAAATGATAATGAAATTATACATGTGTGTTAGTTGCACACATGTTGTTGTTAATTTTTGTTTGTAAGCTGTTGCATTGTAAGATTCTTCTTTTGGACAAATCTCAGGTCGCCAGAAATGTGCTTAGAGAATCATAGGTATTTCCTGCCGATGAAGAAACGGTGAACTACAGCTGGCGGTCAGCAGAGTTTATAGTCAACACCGTAGTCATAGTTATGATTTATGCTGTTCTGCCAGCACCCTGCTCTCACCCAGGGGAGATGGGTGTCTTTTTGATATAACGGCACTATCTTTTATGTGTCCTTGAATGCAAGATCTTTCTTCAAAACCTGGCAGAAGGGGACACACAATATCTAAACGTGCCTCCTGATTTTACAGACAAAGACTTAAAGGTGGACACTAATATTCCACAGGATGTTTCGCCCCCTGAGTGGCTTTGAGAGAAAAGATCTTTAATCTCTTTGTAAAGTTTAATCAAGGTGAACTTTCAGGACACTCCTCAGAGCCGTTCTGAAGTGAATCGCTTTGACGCGACAGGATGGTTTTCATTAATAAATGCCATCTTTAATTGAAATCTCAATTTATCACTGCGAGAGCTATCTATTGTGCCGCAAAATCGCGAAACAAGTGCCATGTTGAAATCATTACACAATTAGCTAAATTAAACAGGTAACACATTCTTTACTCCAGGGACAGTTACATTTGTGCTTTTCTATCGCCATATTTTTTAAATGACTCAGTTTTGTTCTTGCAAAGAGGAGATAAGACTAATTGGACAGTTGAAAGACCCGTGAATTGATGATATTGCTTGTGTTGCTCTCGTTTTACTACGTGGCCCGCATTAATGCATTTTGAAATGTCCCTTTTGGGTTTCCTGAGTCTGCAAAGTGACCTTGGCGTCTTTTTTCTTCTTCCCCCTCTTTATATACCCTCTTAACAGTCTGAAATGGGATTTGAAATGCACTGCATTATGACATGAGAACAGAACGTGTGAGCTGACCCTCTCAGTTCATGGAAACATTCGTATTATGACTCACATTCAATTATCAATCCAACCCTTCAGAGAGGCTCTCAACAATAGATCAGTGAGCACAGAATGACCGTGAAAAGCTTTGTTCCTACTTACCTCTAAACGTGGAAAGTCGGCAGAGACTGCGAGACTTCTTTGCCATGGCAATAACCATCTTTTAGTGCTGCAGGTTTTCTCTTATTATGAGGAAATATTCCACACTTGACATGATAGGCCTATGTGCATATGCATGTTGTTTTATTAATGGAGTTCATGCTGCACAGTCACATTGCGAAACAGTTCAGTCTTAAAGGTTAGCAAAGATGCATTATTTCCTCAAGCAAGGATTCTACCCGTCCAAACTAAACCTCGCTGGCTGAATTAGAGCCGGTGTTGTGTCGTATCGTGTCTGTTGACTGTTTGTAGGTGCGTGGAATCAGTGGTTTATTGTGTGATCCGCAGTGCAGAGCAAACGCAATGGACTGAGAGAGTAAGCCGTGAGCTGTGACACTACGCTCTTTGTTAAACACAGTCAGGGGAACGTGGTCGATTTAGCAGAGCAACTCTGGGTTCCCACAGCACTTTATATCAAACGGAAAGATTAGCACTTAACAAGCGCTTGGGAAAAGGACAATTTTTTTGTCCTCTTCATTCATTTATCTTCAACACTACATGTGTAAAACCAATTATAACATCCGTTTTACAATGTTCTTTTTTTTTTCAAACACATTTTGTAATAATTTTCTACATTCTAAATGACCATATGAGCAAACTACAATATTAAAACATCTTATTCATCTTTTATTACACTTTATGCACTGTTTTATAAATAAGTATTAGTTTGATGCATGTATCTGTCTTTAAATCTGTTGTTTTGATCATCAAAGATGAGTTTTAAGCAACACAGTATCACAAACAAATCGTACATATTCGTACAAGGTGCCAAATTTGTGCCGATTCGTACTAATTCATACGACCTTACTTGTAAGATTTCGTATGATTTGTCTAAAACCACGTGATGGGTAGGTTGAGGGGTGGGGTTACGTTTATGTCATGTATTTTACGAATTGGCATCTCGTAAAATACGTATGATTTAGAATAAATCGTATGAATTCGTATGAGTGAGGTCGTACTAATTCGTATGAATTAGCCACCTGGTAAAATATGTACGAATTGCCGTAAGATCAGGTTGGTTTTAAGGGACAAAATTAGTGACTGCAGGGGGATTTTAATTTATCACTTGCTATATTGAAAATCAGGGCACAAAACGTGTAAATCTTACAGAAAAATTGTCTCATTTGGATAAATAAGTGGACACAATTAATTTCAAGTTTTGGTTGATTTATTATTAACATTATAGGACAACTTATATAATACTGTTGTATTTACTTGCACCCACAGACGAACTGCAGTCCATAAAAAAAATTCTTCAGCACCAAGCGAGTCACATACCTTTAAAGTTTATATATTTCTCCTCAAAGGACCTGCTTTTTTTTCTGGAAGACTGGACATCTGTGTGTCCACTGACAACACAAAAGGACAGATAAGGGTCCTTTTTGCAATGTGAGGAGAGAAACTGCACTGATATGCCATAGCGTTCTCTTCCTGATGAAGTGTTGGACTTCAAAGCAGATAAAAGTCAGAAAGACTCTGGACCACTGCTAGATATTGAAGTGCTTTCATGAAATACTGCTAAGAGACTTGTGGGTAATGCCTGTGGAAAAGACTCAATACAGAGCTGGGGACCATAATGTAGGTCGCTGAATATATACAAGGTCTGTGATAGAGGTCTGCTAAACTATATTTGTGTTATTAAGATGCAACCGACCTCCTTACCGTGAATTTCTTTTAGACCACGGGTAATAATGTTGGCATTACAAAGGATATTGATTTTTAACCAAACATAGATCCTGCTCTCTGCGGTCAGTGTCATCACAGTAAGGTCACTTTCAAAATCCTTCACTCTCGCTGTCTGGAACAAATTACCAACCTTCACCAGGAGATCCATTGATCCATCTTCAAAAAACAGATTCTTCTCCAGGAGCGCTTTACTATTTAACTAATGTCGTTTTGCACTTAAAAAATGGACAAAATTCTACTCATCCCAGATTAATAGATTCTGCTTAGCTTCTTTTGTAAGTCACTTTACATAAAAGCATCTGCAAAGTATGCTAACTAAAATTCTACCTAAAATTCAAGGTAGATGGCATATTTAATTGGACACGAAAAAATTATGCTGTAAAGAATAGTACAGCACATATAATAGATTTTATCATAAACTCAAAAATAAAAAAAATTAATCAGTCAATCAATAAATTCAACCTATGCTCATTGGAAATACGTTTCTCTAATTACCTTTCTGCTAAACACCAAAAACATACTTATACATACAAATCGCTGCAGTTTCCAGGTAAAACTTCCACAACTGTTATTTTTTCTTACACAAAAGTATGATTTGCCATGGTTTCGATTAATAAAGCCTCAATGTTGTATAACTACTTGAGAAATATTATATCGTGAATTCAAACTAATTTTTGCACATGATATTTGAAAACCCCAAATTCAGTATCTTAATTAATAATAATAATAATGATAATAAAATAGAATATTACTTAAGAAAAACTTAAGTATTACTTAGAAATCTTGGGCAACTGAAAAGTATGGACATGAAAAGTATGAGCATGTACAACATTCAATACTTAGGCTGGGGCATCTTCCTCTTTACAATACACCATAGATTTTCTAACAGGTTAAGGTCAGGCGAGTTTGCTGGCCAATTAAGAACAGGGACAACATGGTCCTTAAACCAGGTACTGGTAGCTTTGGGTTACTGTGTACAGGTGCCAAGTCCTGTTGGAAAATGAAATCTGCATTTCCATATAGTTGGTCACAGCAGGATGCATGAAGTGCTCTAAAACCTCCTGGTATACAGCTGCGTTATCCATGGACCTGAGAAAACACAGTGGACCGACACCAGCAGATGACATGGAACCCCAAACCATCACTGACTGTGGAAACTTTACACTGGACCTTAAGCAACATGGATTCTGTGCCTCTTCTCTCTTCCTCCTAACTCTGGCAAAATTTACTTTTAATCAGAGAACATAACTTTTAGCCCAGACGAGGCGTTTCTAATGCTATCTATTGTTCCTGAAGCATTGACTCCAGCTGCAGTCCACTCTTTGTGAATCTCCCCCACATTTTTAATTGGGTTTTGTTCCACAATTCTCTACAGGGTGCTGTTATCCCTATTGCTTGTACACTTTTTTCTACTACATCTTTTCCTTCCCTTTGCCTCTCTATTAATGTGCTTGGACACAGAGCTCTGTGAACAGCCAGCCTCTTTTTAATGACCTTTTGTGACCCTCCTTGTACAAGGTGTCAATGGTCATCTTTTGGACAACTGTCAAATCAGCAGTCTTCCCCATGATTGTGTAGCCTACAGGACTAGACTGAGAGACCATTGAAAGGCAGGTGTAGCTGATTAGAGCGTGGCACCAGGTGTCTTCAATACTGAACCTTTTTACAATATTCTAATTTTCTGAGATATACTGAATTTGTGGCTTTCATTAGTTGTCAGTTAAAATCATCAAAATTAAAAGGAATAAACACTTAAAATGTATCAGTCTGTGTGAAATGAATGTATACATTATACAGGTTTCACTTCTTGAAAAGAATCAGTGAAATAAATCAACTTGTTGAAGATATTGTAATTATATGACCAGCACCTGTATATCAGCTTCATATGCATGAGTTTTCTAACTCAATAGGGTTGCTCGGTAGCTCACGCTAGCTTTGCAGTGATTCGAACCCTGTGGATAGCAGTTGAACAAAATTAATATCCACATAAGGAAGTTAAAATAGCACAGCTGCATCAACAACTAATTATTTTATATCACTTTTGGATTTCTTAAGACTATCAGGTAGGTTTAGTTTTGGGTTTGGTGTAGAGAATATTTCCAAAATGATAGAGTATTACCTTTTAGTGACACTTGAATTACAAACCACAATAAGTAACTAAAGCAACGTAATACAAACACAACAATTACGATGAGTGAATGAATTAATCAATCAAATTGTGTAACCACTAATCCCTTCTAAATTGCCTATAAAATCTTTTTTTTTTCTTTTCTTTGTTTTTTCTATTGATATTTTCTTTACAGTCTTTTTTATGTAGATCCCAAATGCTTGTGTCATGATTGTTTTATTATGTACAATACCAGCACACTATTTGTCAAACTACTTTTCAATCATTCAGCCTTAAGGAAGTATGACAAATAGGAAAACAAAGTTAAAACCCAGGCAATTTAGAAATGCTAAGGACAAAAAAAAATGTATTAGGGTAT
This sequence comes from Enteromius thamalakanensis, assembly GCA_032357475.1. Classification (NCBI taxonomy): domain Eukaryota; kingdom Metazoa; phylum Chordata; class Actinopteri; order Cypriniformes; family Cyprinidae; genus Enteromius; species Enteromius thamalakanensis. Next base: position 4,703 of record JAUCMT010000767.1, on the reverse strand, counting down.
TGTGGATTTTGCCACCCTATATTTAGTACATATAACTAAAAATACAAAGAAATTAAAGTATAAACATTAAAAGAAACATTTGTAAGAAAATGTAAAATATATTTTTGTGTAAAACATAATCAATTAATATTTTTCTTATTTACAACTTTTATTTTAACATATATATATATATATATATATATATTTATAATATTTAACATTGATATTAATGAATGTTAATAGGATTTGTTTGTCTCTAAATATGTTTTGGAAGGATGTATTTGTAATATTTTGTTGGTTGAAATATCAATACTAAGGTGCACAACAGGACAGCCTATTAAACACTGTAGCTTTACAGGTTTATTAAATATCTCTCTAGTTAAATATGACACAATCCCTGACTAATGTCCACATTTTGTTAATTTACATTAATTGTATTAATATTTGCATTGCTCTAATATCCACGTCTAGTGTGCATCCACCCTACAAGGCCTCTCCTTTTACCTAATGTAGTATTTAATTGGCAAAACGGAAATTAATTTATTTCATATAAGAACAATTATTTTGATGTTTCAAATTTTACAAAAAAAATTGCTATAGATCACATCTCAGTGTAACATTGTGTTTTTTTTTCTTAGTTTTTTTATATCTGTTTTACGTATTTTTAACTGGACTGGAGAAGGTGGAGGCAGGCAAGAAATATGGATGCATTCTTCTCCACTGCATACTTGTCGTGCGCCGCTGCTCCAGCTCTCCCCAACTCACTATATGTTCACCCCGATATGCACCCCGAGGCAATGTGCCTTTCATTATTTCTTTTGAAACTTTCATCTGAAGTCTCCTAGGGATTAGCCCTCTTGATTCCTGACACAGTCGATGAAAAACATGCCTTATATACTGGGAGGCTTTCAGTCAGTGAAGCTACTCTCTCTGCTCCATCTCTCGCAGTGTTCAGCCATGTCAGGATTCCTACACAACAAGTGGGCTGTCTTTCTTGATTTTCATAATGGCTTCGGTGATCTCTTATCATTTGGAAGAGAGCTGGGGGTTTTAAAATGCTCCGTCTCTTTCTTTGTTAATGAATGTAGCAAATCTTTACTACTTAACACCTCTGAGATTTTTATTAGGGAAACTGTGATCTGTTCATGGTCAGGAATGTTAATAAGCCCTCTTACACCTCAAGTGCTTCAGTGCCTCAGCCCTCTCGGATGGTCTTTACAACAACGCTGGGACTTACAAAGATGATGCAAAGCTTACCAAGCTTCAAGTGTGGAATTGTAAGTGCTGGCTCTGACTACGAGTTTTCTGATTGGTCAAGCTGAACTTGCGCTTTTAAATATTAATTGCTGTACTTCAGAGATTTAAAGGGATAGTTCAGACAAAAATGGAAATTCTGTCATCCTTTACTCGCTCTCATGGAGTTCCAAGCCTGTACGATTTTCTGTCTTCAGCATAACACAGAATATGTGAAAATAATAATGTGCATGGGGTAAAATTTCCCTTATGGCCTATTTGGATGGTCTATTGTTTCTCATATAGAAATATAAAAAAAAAATGTACATGGCACATGGATTGAAGTCATGTAGCCAGTTGTATGATTGTCTGCTGTTAATAAAATTTCATATGCTTGGAATAATAAGAATAAATTCATATTTAATAACATCCTATGTATTATTTGACTGTTTAAATTTTATGCTTAAAACAGGAAAATAGATGTTTTATAGTTTAAATGAATGTTTTGTATTTTGTCTCTTAATGCAATGCATGTCATAAAAAAAAGCAGAGATTAGCAGAAATAAGTTATCGCAACCTTGAATTTAAATAAGCTGAATGGTTTATGTTTATGTATATAATTGTAGGCCTTTATAATACTTATGTTAAAACCTGTTGCTGGCATAATAAATGACCCAGTTGTGCTTTTCTTCCCTTTCTTCTTTTTGCTTCCACTCATTGTGTTGGAGCAGTGATTGAATATTTTTTTCTTTTAAATACTTTTCAGTAATAAATATGCATGCAAATAAAGCTAAGCGCTATAGTTTCCATGCAGGGTTTGGCAGTGGACAAAAGGATTAAAATTTTGAACTGATTTCTTCTCAGAAATGTGGATTCAGACAGCAATTAAATTAACACATGACCTTGGTGTTTGTCAAAACACAATAGGTAATTTGACCTGGGATTATTGCACGGGTGGTGGGAGAAAAACACAGATATAATGAATTCGAACAGCACTAAAGTCACAGACTAAACCCTGTAAATATTGAACATAGCTGAAGTTCCTATGAGAAACAATAAACATCAAAATCGGGCTGTACCTGAACTGTATTCAGGCTATTGTTTTCCTGTGGGGTTCTGTGTGCTCCTCTGAGTAATCCAATCCAATATGAAAGTGAAAGTCTGTGATTGCTGATATTGTATTATCCCATCGTTTTTGTCTAACCTGAGCTGTCAGCATACTAACCTAACATATGCTACACTTTTCAATAGTCGAATGGTGACTAAGGAAAAAATAGGCTAAGATATAAAAATGAATCTAAAAGAGACAAAAATAAGATATTCAAAGTTCTGTCATGAAGCTTTAGATAGTGCCATCTGATCAAAGTAAGTCAGACAGTATTGACATCATCACATGGTGCAGCTGATTGGTTCCTTTTGCATCAGCAGCCACTGAGCACGCTGCTCAACACCTAAATGATGAGCATGATGTCACCAAGTACAAGATGTTTCTGGATCAACATTCCAATCAACCAATGAGATTTAAGGGCTAATTTTTTTAGAAAATATCCATTTTAAGCTTATCATCAGTGTTAGGTATTTCTACACCCTTGTTAATCAGTTATCGTTTCCCACCGATTTTAGGAATAAATTTGGGGTAGTTTTAGGGGTAGGGAAGTCTATATTTTTGGATCCAGGATCATGTCTTAAACTCATGTCTTACTTAAAATCATGGCAATCACACTCAAATGCTTAACTAGCATGTTACAGAATCCCTCCACCTTCCCCAGCTCCACCTGTATAGATCAGCTGCAGGCTGATTCATGTATGCTATATGGGGGTTATTTTAAATATGTCATGTGCAGCAGCAGTGTTTCTCACAGTAGCATGTTGTGTATTGGCAGTACAAAGTCTCAGTAGTTGCTCTGCCTCAGCAGCAGATCTATTCTGCCAAACACACATTGCCATGTACATTACCATTCCAATCCCTCTGAGAGTTGTCATGACAGAACTAGATTTCTCTGTTTGTTACAAGACGGCACTTCTTTAAACTCATCAAACGTTTTTTTTTTAAATAGGTTTTGAAAACACACACTCAAGTCTTTAATAAAATGCCCCCATCTAAATCAGTATATTAAATCACAGATGTTGCATGATAATAACACAAATGTCATTTAGATTTTTGTTTTTGATGCTTTTTTTTCTTCTAATTATCCTCTTTTGAGGTTCCTCCATTGCTCTAAGCACTGTTTGTTTAAAGCTGCCAATTTTTTGCTGCTTTCTTTTGTTAGGATTTTCACTATGTTGTATTTTGCCACAAAGCAGGTGGAGCTAATCTATCTCTTTTGCCCTTCAGTTATGGTTTACTGTCCAGGGGACTGGACACGAGTGTCTCCAATAATCTCTTAATTAGGCGATGATGGACTATTCATTTAGTATGCAAAGCTGCAGATCTCACTTTTCACTGAGCAAAGCCCCCTTTCGCTGAGGCGGCCGAGCCAACGCTAATGATCTCAGCAAGTGGCAGCAATCCATTGCAGTGCTACTGTGGGGCCACATTAATCTTGTGGGTGATCCGTTTGATGAATGACCCTAAACTGGAAGTCCTAGCAGATTCCACCCTAATTATGCTGAGGGTGCTCCACCTGGGAGGCGCTCGGGGACTCTTTGCAGACTCAGGGATGTGTCGCCGCTCTACAGGTACTTCAAGACATTGCTCTGGTGGAAATCCGGTGGACCCTTTGGGGGAGATGACGTCACATGTCCTGGGGCTACCAGCCAGAGGTGAAGATGATGTATTGGACCCGTTCCTCCCTTGTGCCACCTGGGCATAAGCTTGCAAAAGTCATCAATCTGAGGGACATCCCAGGAAGGGGTCATTAGAGGCCTTAGATCTATTACAAGCTGTTCTGATTCTTTTTAAACTGTTTGAGATCTTTTGCTGCTGGATTGCTTTCCGGAGTGTTTTTACCATTCCACTGGCTTTCAATTGCTTCTCTCTGTTGCCCTGAGTTACGCTTGAAGATTGAATGCTCAGCAGGGAAAGTGTTGCATCAGCTGAAGTTCTGGAAAAATAAATAATATACCAATGTTGTCTTGAGAGGCAAAGGAGAAGAATCTCCTTGAGTAGGTTCTTGTTCTACAAATTAGTCGAACAAACAAATCCATGTATTTTTTCAAACTTTTTTAATACAAGATTTAGAGGTCTGTGTTATAGTGCAGATAGAAATTATCACCCTGCCTTTTTTTATTTTCCAAGACATTTTTATTTTCCAATTTTAAGCCTCCCATTCTTAAATATATATAGGTCCCACTTTATATTAAGTGTCCCTAGTACCTGTGTACTTACAAAGTAACTAGATGTGTATGTAGTATGTAACCACAGTGGAAGTACACACCAGTACATAGAATCTACAGCTGTAATATTTCTGTAAGTTCACACTTGTAACACCCCTCAGAATGGTGTGTGTTAGTACAAATGTGTAACAGGACTAACAGCACTTTTTGGTAAA
>JAUCMT010000766.1:0-10781 GCA_032357475.1 Enteromius thamalakanensis | reverse complement strand
CACCAGTACAACTAGCATCAACCTCGAGCTTAAAAGCTTTCGAAAAGTCAGGAGTAGCTAAAATTGGAGCACATAAACTCTTCAAAGATTTGAAAGCAACCTGACTCTGAGGGGACCAAACAAAGGGAACAGCTTTTCGGAGGTTATCAGTAAGTGTTTTACTACATCAGAGAAATTTCTACAGAAACTTCTGTAGTATCCTGCCATGCCCAGGAAGCATCGGAGTTCTCTTTTTGTTTGAGGTACAGGAAAGTTGACAATTGCACGGACTTTGGCTTCTACCGGTCGTAGGGTACCCTGGCTGACTTGCTTTCCTAAATACTGAACAGTAGCATGGCAAAATTCACATTTGGCGAGGTTGAGTGTTAAATCGGCTTCCTTGAATTTAGTAAATACTTCTAGTGTTTTCAAGTGACTTTAACAGGTCTCAGAATAGCACACTACATCATCAAGATAAGCAGCCCAATAAATGTTGAAACATCGCTGAAACGTTTCAAAGACCGAAAGCTAACACCTTGTACTGAAGAAAGGCATCTGGTGTAGCGAATGCTGAAATTTCAGAGGCACGTTTGGTAAGTGGCACTTGCCAATAACCCTCAAGTAAGTCTAATTTTGTTACAAACTTGGATCTTCCAATTCGGTCTATACAGTCTCAAATTCATGGGAGAGGATAGGAATCTGCTTTGGTGACCCGATTAACCTTTTTGTAGTCACGCAGAAGCGTGAGGAACCATAAGGCTTGGGAACCAACAAACAGGGTGGACACCAGGGACTAGAGCTAGTTACAGCTAAGCCATGCCTCACAAGGTAGTCTGTTTTCGGTTTCATAATCTCACGTTTAGTAAGATTTACAGAAGCATTTTGCTTGATAGGACGATGATCACAAACATCAATATCATGTACAGATGTTATAGTAGGCACATCTGAAAAGAGAGATGAAAATTTTTCAATCAGCTGTAGTAACTCATTTCGGGGCAACTCAGATAAATGGGAAAGTTTTAAACCTAAAGTTGCAAGGGTTTCCGAGTTTTCCAAATGTACACTGGATATGACAGTACTGCCCAAACGAAAACCATCAGAGACGAGTCATAGTTGTTAGGGTTGGGTGGAATCTTTCAATCACACCTTGAGATTGAGGTCTATAGCACTGCACACATTATTTGTAATGTTCAGTTCTTTCATTGCTTTACGAAATACATGCAAAGTGAAATTTGTTCCTTGGTCAGATTGAATGACCTTTGGTAAACCAAAAGTGGTGCAAAATTTCACCAAAGCTTTCACAACATGGGAGACTTCACAGAACGTAATGGGACTGCTTCAGGAAACCTAGAAGTCGAGCACATCATAGTACAACAGATACACATGTCCTGACTTAGTCTTGGGTAAGGGTCCTACACAGTCTATCAAAAGTTTTTCAAAGGGTTCATTTAAAACCAGAACTGGCTTTAAAGGGGCTGGAGACACAACCCGGTTAGGCTTTCCTGCAATTTGACAGGCATGGCATGAACAACAACACTGAGAGACAGACGGATGAGTACACCATCCAGAAAATATGCATTTGCGTACTTAGGCAAAACAGACTTATCTACTGTACCACAGAGGATTAACATGTCGACAGGGTCTCATCAGCATTCTGAGCACTAATTAAAAGGAAAATCAAAGTTAGGCTGGACAATCACATCTGGAGAACACTCTTTTTCAATTTCAGGGAACGTATCTGACACTTCTGAATACATAAAGGAATTAGAAAGTTCAACCTCATCCTCCTGTGCCTGTGCAACACATAACTGAAAAACATTTGGAAATTCCTGCACTAACGCATCATCTTTAGAGAAAAAGAAATAAAAGCCCGCCCACACTGAAGGCTGGCTAATTTTGCCTAGCAAACCAATCAGGATGCTCTCTATCTAGCGAGCTATGAACAGCCACAAACACAGTTCACATGCATGCACGGTCTCTCTCACTCCCTCTTCGTCTTATGTGCGCATTTTAAGATGCTCGATGCAGAAATTAACTTTTTTGCTCACCAGCCACTATGGTTTTCCAAATTTAGCAGCCACTCAGCATTTTCATTTCCTTCTTGGTAAATGAAGTATAACTTAATACTGCACACAAATGTTTCCAAGTAGTTTAGCCATTTATATAGAATTTTCCCCTTACCATAAATGCATCTCAGAGTCAGATTAGAGTGCCCATATAAGGCACCAGAGGGCACTCTCTTGGACTCAATCCCACCACTCTCTGTTCTTATTAGTGTTCATTACCTGCAGCTGTGTGTAATTATCTTATTAGCTTAACTTGTTAATTACCCCTTATCTTTGGTTTCTGGATAATTGTGTGTTCTGTCGTGTTTTTTATTGCTCTGTTTTTGCCCAGGCTTCAATTTCTGCTTGTTATCATTAAAAGGCACTTGGATTTTCTTGGAATTTGTGAGTTTTGTGACAGTGCATAATCTTTAATAAAAATGTATATTTTATTAATAATTTCACTTAATATAATGGAAGGGGGGATTCTGTAAGCAATTCATCCTCCACGCTGCAACATGTAAGGGTCCCTGGAACTAAAACTCCAGGGCTTCCATGGCAGCGTGTTTTCTCTGACAGTCACATGCATTTGCTTAAAAATATCCTGGATAGTATTGAGGTTATGCATTTTCCTAAATTGAAATTGAGTTGGATTCACAATGTTTAATTGTTTAATTGGCTTGATATAATTTTACCTGAACAATAAATAAAACATTATTTCTTGATTATTTTCTTGATGGTGAACTCATTTGCGACCAGTAGATTGCGAGGACGCTTTTGCGCGCATAAATACAAGACCAGGATATGACAAACTGGAGGCATGGGTAGACAGAGCCGTTTGCACGCTACCTAGAGACCTCTTGATTCCTGCTTATCACTGAAATTGACACGTTGGATAGGCAAGGATTATGTAAACTATGTCCTTTGATAAAGGCAAGCAGTTGGCAGCTGACAAAGGAAATATTAATCCACCTCTGAGCAAGTTTCAGAACTTGCGGTATTATGTTTGTGAGATGGGACGCCAGACTCCGACAACGTTAGGTCCACAATGAACGGGTAAGTGAAAGTATAGCATATCTAGAAAAATCAGGTCTCTAAATTAAGATAACTAAATTCAAGAGTAGCACCTAAATTGAGTAGTAGAATTTTAATCTCAGAGAACGCATGTAAAAAATTAAAAGTTAATTAGAAACCAAAGTTGGAAGAACTGAAGTGTTTTTCACAGAAGCGCTGGAAAAGCAAGACGCGCAGGAACTGGGTAGTAAACCGGATGACATGAATTACATGAAATCAGCATCTACAAAATCAATCTTTCCACTGCTGAAGAAACAGAACTGACTGAAGCACCATTCAAATGCATTCATGATGAATATAGCAATATATATGCATTTGAACAGCATGCAAAATTATAACTGCATAATGTTGTGAGTTTGGTGTTTTAATATAGATATAGCTATATATACGTGTGTGTATTAAATTCATATGTATATGATGTAAAATGTTGAAAAAATATTGCCTACTGTAAAATTATAGCAGCATTTTCATTGACTACGTTTACATGCGCACAAATAATGCGATTATATCCAATAATCAGAGTAAGGACTTCAAATGCAAAATGGGTTTTTGCAAAGAGTCAAACTTACCAGTAAACAGATTCCTAGGGGCAAGACGAAAACGTAAATCCAAGGGAAGCAGAGGTCGACAACGATAAATCCAGACTATGATAACAGGGTACAAGAACACGAGTGAACACACTGGGTTGACAGCATACATGAGACAATTGTGGCCCGGTGAATGAATTTATGACACCGGACACAGGATGAATTTTTAAAAGGGATCTTTTACTCTCGACTGCACTTAAATAAGCGCAGCGTTAAATGTGCAAATTTAGGGAAATAAAACAGAAATATGAAGTATGTGTCTTTTTTTGCATTCACATTTATCTACGGCATAAACAACGGCAGTAGCCTTTCACACTGAGAAACAAACAGAAATGTAGATGTAACAGCACAAATTACATGAAGAGAACATGAAAAAGAGATTACACTTCACATGTTTGAGTACGTTTAACACATTGCAATACTATTACACAGTTTACCACTCACTCACATTTCAAATTTGTAAACAAACTCTAATATGACTTTAGAAATGAGTTGTTTCACACTTACAGTACATCAGCTGCCAAGCACAGGTACGGATTAATGCTGAAACAACCTCCCTCTGTACATTGGAAGAGGAAAATTACAAAACGGTGTCTTAACACTTGAAGAACATGACATTTGAACAATAGTCTCCTCAGCCTTGTACCACAAAACATCTATGTACATAACCAGTTAACACTGTTACAATTAAATAAAGTGACCAACACTCACTTGACTGCTTTACCCCGTACTGGGATCACAAAGGGATCTATGAAGCACTTTTCTCCCCTCTAAACAAAATAATTATACGTTTCAATAACACTGCTTTACATAGAATACTGCACCAATTAAGTCTACTAATACAGGTTATATAATTAAACTTACGCTTTGGTGGTTATTTTCTCCCGAACCAACATGTTCGTCAGCAAACAATAAACATGCAAATCACACAGCCACACGAGCCACTCCACGACTGAGAGTTAGGATATGCCTCACTGCATGTGCAAAATCTCTTAGTGTGTGTTTTTATGGCTACGAGCGATCTCAATTCTCCATTACACGAGGAACATTCACCTGGCCCTGGAAACTCTCGCGACACTTGGAATTCTCGCAGCACTTTGTGTCTTTCGCACAGCCGCGTTTCTTAAAGGGCCAGCGTCACATTAGGGAAACAACAAAAAGGACATGAAAACATGCTCTATTTACAGTGCAGTTAAATCAAGGGGTGAAATAAACCAGTCTTCCCTTTAGAGCAACAATTTTTCAACCTGGTTACACTCTCCCCTGCTGAATGTCAACGTCCTCGGTGACTATGAGCCCTAATCATCTTGCTCCCCTTGAAGCTGCCCTGTAGTATAAAGGACCATTCCAGCTAGCACCTGGGAGAGCACATCAGGACTAAAAGACACTGCATTGCATGTAGACTTGGGCAATCTGTAAGGGTTATTGTGGACCCCTGCAGTCGTTCTCTGAGTTTTACGTGCAGCAGGACAATTCTCTTCTTGCCTAACACTCCCTTTCCTTATTTTCCTAGGAGTAGGAACAGGTCTCATCGCTGGATCCTCCACCGGTAAGTTGACAGCTTCCGCCTCCAGCTCAACAAATGCTGGTGTCATTTCCAGGCTATCATTGGATCTTGCATTGTCATCACTCCTAGCAGGATGCTCCATCTGAAGGTCTCCGGTCTCAAGAACAGGCTGTTCTGCACACTCAGGTATCACAGCTGATGTTGCTTTTTCCCTAGGGCACAACACTTCCTCCACTAGAACACACTCTGCCTCCAACGATGGCATCTCCGACCGTGAATCTGAAGCCATCACCTCTTGGGCAGGTGGTTTCTGACACCTTGGCTTTGGCACTGGGACTGGATTAGTGCAAATCCTGAGGTTGGATCTGTGCACCCGCTTTACTGGACCCCCTTCCATAGGCTCCACAGTGTATGTGGTATCTTGTACCTCCAACACTCTGTACACAGTGGAAGACCAGGCATCCTGAATCTTGTTTCGTCCAGGTGGGCGGTACCGTAGGTATACATATTGCCCCACATCTACAGCTGGGCAATATACCTTCTCCTCATGCTGCCTTGCTCTTTCTGCAGCTTTTCGTTCAGCATATTCCTTTGCTCGAACATGGGCATCTTGGAGACGTTCTTGATGCACTTTTAACCAGTCGGGCCTATCGTTTGTTACAGGCTCCTGGCCCAACAGAGCATCAACTGGCAGATGGGGCTGGATCCCGAACAACAGATAGTACGGTGAGTATCCTGTAGATGAATGTGGAGTTACGTTATAGGCATAAACAAGCTCTGATAGATGGTCTGGCCACCTGCGCTTCTTTTCGGGAGGAAGAGACTTCAAAAGATCATGAAGGGTTCTATTAAACCTTTCACACTGCGGATTTCCTTGGGGATGATGCGGGGTTGTGCGAGTTTTCTTGACCCCATACAACTTGCAGAGCTCCGCAATCACAGCACTTTCAAAGTTCCTGCCCTGATCGGAGTGTAATCGCTGGGGGACTCCATACTTCAGGAACCATTCTTTGAGGAGGATCTTTGCGGTAGTTTCGGCTTTTTGATCACGAGTGGGGAAGGCTTGACTGAACTTGGTAAACACGTCAGTCACTACCAAAACATTTTCTCTCCCATCCGTGGCTGGTTCAAGGGTTGTATAGTCGACTGCTACCACCTCCAGCGGCCGGGAGGCCAAGAATGAAGTCCAAGGTGCCTTAATCTTCGGCTGCGGCATCTTTGCTAACACACAGCGTTGACATCGCTTCACCCACTGTTCCACATCCTCATGCATCCCTCCCCAGAAACATCTCTGCCTCAACAGACCTAAGGTTCTCTCTATCCCTTGATGTCCCATCTGATCATGGACATTTCTGAGGACTTGATCTTTCAGGCAGGTGGGTAACAACAGCTGGTGACATTCCCCAGTATGGACATCATCGATTACACGGTATAAGAGACCATCCTTTTCCCTGATCTTCGGCCACTGCTTCAACAGGAAACGTACTAATCTGGGCAAACGTAACCTCTCTGGTCTGGTAGGTTTCTTTTGTCGGCTCCACAGCTTCTTGAACACAGAGAGCACTGGATCTGACTCCTGAAACTGACAAAGTTCCGCTTTTGAATACCCTGGAAGAGTCGGAGTGTTCTCACTCACAACATCATCATCTTCTCCAACCAAGGATGACTGTAGCTGCCAGACCTTGCTACACTCCACACCAGCTGCTAACAGGTCTGGACCCAGATCTGTCCCTGTCTTGAGTAAGTTACAGATTGCTATGCAGCCGTCATACTCTGCATCTTCACTTTGATAGTCTGGTTCACTTGACCCTGGTCTCCTGGAAAGTGCATCAGCAGCAGTGTTGCATCGTCCGGGACGGTACTTCACCTCAAAATCAAACACAGCAAGCTGGGCCGCCCAACGCTGCTCGATAGCTCCTAGTTTGGCAGTCACGAGGTGGCACAAGGGGTTGTTATCCGTTATGATGGTAAATCTGGATCCCAGTAGATAACTTCGGAACTTCTCTGTGACTGCCCACTTAAGCGCTAACAGTTCCAGCTTCATGCTGCTGTAATTTTGATCGTTTCTTTCAGCCCCTCTCAACCTCCTACTGGCATAGGCGATCACAGTCTTCCTGCCTTTTTGATGTTGATACAAGACTGCTCCCAGCCCGAGGTTGCTTGCATCAGTCTCAATCACAAAAGGAAGCGTGAAATCAGCATACCCTAGTGTTGGTGCACTGGTGAGTTTGTGTTTGAGATTTTCGAACGCTGCCTGGCACTGGGAAGACCAAGAGCTCTTAAACACCTGAGCTCCCCTGCTGGGAGTGGTCTCTCTAAGGCACACACTCACTACATCATGCAGTGGCCCAGCTATCTGAGAGAATCCTTCGATGAATCTTCTGTAGTAACTACAGAACCCCAAGAAGGACCTGAGTTCCTTGAGGGTGCTAGGAGCTGGCCATTCCTGCACTGCACTTATCTTCTCAGGGTCAGTACTCACTCCTTGAGCGGACACTTGATGGCCTAGGAATCTCACTTCTGTCTGCAGAAAGTGACACTTCTCTATCTTCACCTTCAGGCCAGTCTCTCTCAGCCTTCTTAGCACAGTTTCAAGGCGCACCAGATGTTCCTGAAAGGTGGATGAGTACACCAACAAGTCATCTAAGTAGATGAGCACAATTTGGAAAACCAGGTCACTCATGCTGGCCTGCATCAGCCGCTGAAATGTTGCCGGCGCGTTGCATAGCCCGAAGGGCATCCGACGGTATTCATAAAGCCCAAAGGGTGTAGTGAACGCTGTTTTGGGTCTGTCTCGCTCATGCACCGCAACTTGATGGTAACCGCTAGCCAGATCTATTGTCGAGAAAACTTGTGCTCCACCCAACGCATCCAAGCTCTCATCAATGCGCGGCAATGGGAAAGCATCACGCTTAGTCTTGGAGTTCAATCTCCTATAATCCACACATAGCCTTAGACTTCCATCAGCCTTGCGCACTAGGACGATGGGTGACGCGAAAGAACTTGAGCTTCCCTGTATAACACCCTTCCGGAGTAACCCTGAGATATGCTCTTTGACCTCCTCAAACTGAGTTGGTGGTATCCTGCGATATGGCTGAGAAACAGGAGTATCATCTGTCAAGTGGATCTCGTGCTTTACCCGATCAGTGTATCCTAGGTCTTCGTCGCAAACCGCAAACACATCTGCATGCCTCATGAGTAGTACACCCAGCCTGGCTTGCTGTTCAGGAGTACCTCCTATATGCAGTCTACTTAACAGACTACTTAGATCCGAATCAGACATTGGCTTTTCCTTCTGATCAACTCTCACCTCCTCGTGGTTGGCAGAGATGCGCTGGAATCGTACCTCGCATGTTTCACTTCCGACACATTGACAGCGAGTGAGGACCCCTAGCCGAACTTTAGGAGGCAGCCAAACATCTCCCTGGGAAAAGTTAACCAATTGAACTGGAAACATCCTACTGCGCGGGGACACTAATGTAGGCAGGGGGATCAAACCGCCTGGTAGAGGTACACTCCCTGGCTCCAGTAGGAGCCACCCTATGGTTTCAGTGGCTTTCTTGTGTACTCGGCAGTAGACTGTGGTTACAGAGGATGCTGGTACATGGGTTTTGCCCCTATCACTAACCCTGGCGGACAACATTGTTTCTACCAGCTCAGCTTCCTGAATATGACTGAAGGCATCCCTCCACACCAAGTCCAGCTTCCCTCCCAAGGTTGTGTCAAACTCAGTCAGTGCAAACTCCCTGCATCTCTGGGTGATATTCATGCCTATGATACCAGGGAGCATAGGATCTGACTCGGCAGTGTCTCCATCTCTGACAATCAAGAACCCACACTCGGGTATAGTTAGTCCCATCACCTGAATGTCCAATTCCACATAGCCCAAGTATGGCAATGGTAGCTTGTTTGCTGCAGTAATTCTAAGCCACTTAGAGGTGCAGTGAAGATCCTTGTCTTCTCCATGGAGGTTTTCTCTGAAGAAACTTTCGGTGATGGTACTCACATTACTTCCGGTGTCTAGCAGACATCTCACTAGAACATCCCCAATGTAAATATCAACTTCAGGGCACTTGCCCACTGCACGCTCCAGGAAACGTTCTTTTGTTAATGTACTGCAACTTGAGCCTTCAGATCTTCCTCGCATTGCTTGGCTCATAGCAACGGAGGAGCTCCGTTTCCCTGCACTGCAGAACCTGTGTTGGCAGTGGACTGGCTTTTGTAGCTGCGAGATACAGGACACTGTCTAGCTACATGACCCACCCCATCACACCTGAAACAGATGGGTTGGCCATCATCGGTGTACTTGGGCTTGACTTTGGGTTTGGCACCCTGGCTGCCACTGGAACTGAGCTTTTGTACAGTAAGTTCACGTACTGCGTTAGTGAGTTCTCCAATAGCTTTACCCTGCTGAGTGATGATCTTTACTACCTCTTGCAAGGCCACCGCTACGTCACTTTGTGCAGCACTGGCTGGACTTGATTGTTCTGGCATCTCTCCAGAATATGTACTCACGATGTTTCGATTCCTAGCCACATTTGAACCACGTGGCCTGTCCTCCATAATCCACATCATGGCCTCTTCGCGGACCTCAAATAAGGTGGACTGAGGTTTTTCTCTTACGAGCTTGCGCAGCTCTCTTCGCAAAGCCGCATCTCGCATGCCTTCGATGAACTGATCTCTTAAAGTGAGCTGAGGATCAGACACAGCATTAGGGGACTGTTGGAGAGCAGAACTCAGAAGCTGGGAAAGAGAATGTGAAAAGTCACGGAAGTCTTCCCCCTCTAACTGTTTGCGCGCATAAAAAGCATGCAATAACTGGGGTGTAGTGCGTTTCTCCCTAAAGGCCCCCCGCAAATATGAAAACAAATCACTGGGTTGTTTGGTTTCCCCCCCCATGCGTAACTTTACTTCATCTAAGGCAGAACCTCTTAAGTGTGAAATTATGAAATCAACCTGGTCATCAGTGTTCAAACCCCTTACTCGAATTACCCGCTCAACCTCATCAATGAATTCGTCTATCGACTGACCATCTTTCACATAATCACCACTGAAGGGCACAATCTGACGTTCCCTTGGAATATACACATATGACCTACTAGCAACATTACTCATATTAGCAAGGGTTGACATTACTTGATCATGTCGTCGGCCTAGCTCCAGTATCTGTGATTGCAGTTCTGCTACTGGATTGCCGTCATCTTCTCGACCCGCAGCACCAACACTGTTCATGTCCTGGCTGGTTCCAGCTCGAGCAGCCTGCACATCATCGTCCAGATCCATGTTTGTTTGATGTCTCTAAAGTCTCATTTGCCAAATGTCCCAGCGATGAAATGAACACCCTCCTGCGTTTCCGAAAGCAGGTCCCTTGCTTCTCTGCAGGCTCCCCGGGCACACCACACTTCACGTCGCCGTCCTCCTTGGCACCAGCACTCCACCCTTCTTCACCACTGCCGTTGTCTATGCACCCCAAATTTAGCAATGGAGATCCCACTTCTGACACCAAAATCTCTGTGGCCCGGTGAATGAATTTATGACACCGGACACAGGATGAATTTTTAAAAGGGATCTTTTACTCTCGACTGCACT
>JAUCMT010000765.1:0-10787 GCA_032357475.1 Enteromius thamalakanensis | reverse complement strand
CGTTGTTGTCATGACAGCGCTCTCACGTGCATACCAGACACACTGGGAAGGAACTTTTAGATGCGCGCTTTCCAATTTGAAAAAGAGACATCATCATGAGACATCATCAATTAAAAACAGAAGGTGTGGGTACAAGAAAGACTGGGGAAATTAATATTTGTGGCTGAAAGGTGTTGAGGGGGATACCGAGATAACTACAATTCTTGTTAATCCTATATTCTAATTTATTTAAAGTTAATAAATTGTAATGAAAAATAAATAAAATCAAATAGCTAAAGTAAATCATAAGTGGAAGTGCATCTTACAATTCATTGAATGTTCAAGTTGCCAAAATATTATGAATCTTTATTTAGAAAAAAAATGCACATTGGTTGGCCTATTCATGAGCATACATCAGCACTTACACATGTTTAGGGGAATAGGGCATTATTAATATACCATATAAGGTGGTATGTGCTAGAAATGGGTAAACCACTATCAGTGAGTCTGCCCGTGTCCCACATTGTCCCTCCGAAACATACCCCTTGTCCCACCTTGGGCTTATTAGCAGGAATGAACTGAATTAATACCCCTCAGATGAAAAATAGGAATTTCCGCAACAGCTGAACCATCGAAATCTGAAGAAGTTAGAATATGAACATGGAGCTAAGAATCTGAAAGGCCTGCAGAGATTCTGCACAACAGTCTCTGATCTGTTGGTGTTCTCAAACTCTTCAGTCATTAAAACTCAGAGCTTTTAGACTGGCAAAAGAAGTTTGCAAAAAGTATTGAACAAAATGAAAATATTCATGTTTACAAAGGGTACCAATACTTTTGATGCATTAAGACTGGAAAAACAATCTGAATCAGAAGTGAAACTAGTTAATTCATACGAAGGAGGTTGTACGAATTAGCCACCTTGTAAAATATGTACAAATAGCAGTGATATCAGGTTGGAAGTAGCTCTAGTCTTCCTTCAAATTAGAAACCAAGAAAAGAGAATCTACAGGGAACAACTTCTGACATCCTTACTGACCTTGTTTAACACTACTCTAGTGCACATGTCTAAGTCTAAAGGTTTGAAAGCACATTTTGTACAGGCTGCACAGTTCCAGTATGTCAGCTCTGATTAATTTCTCATTGATTCACAGGTAAATGCTCCCAGGCTTTAGATTGCAAAGAGATGAATGAAGAACCAAGTGTTAGTACAAAACTGGGTCATACCTGCTGTCTAGGGAGCATTTTACCCAGTCCTGTGCTTAGGGTGTGATAGGAGGCACTGGCTGCACCCAGTGGGCAGTCTATTTTAAAAAGATCTGAAGTAACAGGGAAGGCTCCTTAACCAGTAATGTTGCCTGCTAAAGCTGTGCAGGTGATGTGTTCACTTGGTTTTAAGTCCATGCTGATTTAGGTAATGGTCCATCATAGGTCCATTGTTTGGTGTATAATTCTTCAATTGTACTATACCATTTCAGTGTAAAATATATAATTTATGTGATTAAATGTTAATAATAATTAAATTTGAGACAAAAAACATTAACGCGCCGATTTAACACATTAGGTAAGTGATTATTAGCGAATATGTGGATATATAAAAAAAAAATTCAAATAAAATTAAATTATTATTAAAATATTACTATGACTTTGCACAGCCCTTGCATCAGTTCTGGTTCTGCCCTATAATGCATCAATGGAATTGGGCCAACATTTCCCTTTGCTTTATACTTACCTACTGTCATTGATATGTAGTTTTTTTTTTTTTTATCGTTACGTTTCACCATTACATTTTTTTATCCTACCTTTAGCCATTAGAACATTGGCATTCCACTCCACAAGGCATTCTTTTGCAGAATACTAAGGCTTAGATTTTTAACATTGGATTACACCTTGCATTATGTTAAGCTCTGCCCACATTTCAAGGAGGGGAGACTTTGACTTCTTGTCTTTGTTTTTACATCCACATGAATTTGTATTCTAGTGGTATCTGCTTCTCTGGTATGATCTAGTTTAAACACACATCTGGGTGACTGTCGAGAGCAAACACCACAGCCCTTGCACTTCATAAATCTAAAGGACAGGTGAGGAGGAGAACTATACACATAGTAATACAGCTAAAACACTCTTTACCTGAGCCAGGGGTGGAGCTTTGGTGTTCCGTTCTCTTTCAGGGTCAGAGCTGGCAGATGTCTGCTTGGTGTTGGTCTGGTAAAGTAAAGTCTCATAAGAAAAGAAATATGGCTTTTGCTTAAAAAGAAGAAATGTTAGTGGGTCAAAAGTAATATGCTCTATTATTTCAGACTGACAGAAGAGACTACATATATGCAAGAAATATGACTGGGGTAAAAGGCATATTAAATGCATATTTTTTTATGCAATAAACTCATGGCCACAAGAAAGGCATTCCCTCATCATAGGAAGTCATGGCCATGACAAATGGATGTTGTTCCCTCACCATAAAGATGTCGCTACCTTGACATCCTACCTACCTAAACTATCTTGTGGCCACGACATAATATTTGTACACAAATTAATATCTTGTGACAATGTTCTATTATCATGTTGCCACAAGGTAATATGGCATGCAGGTCAAAACTGTGAAGTGTAAAACGTACCCTTACTGTACCCAGATAGCAACATTATGTCGGTCCAGATCTGGCCCACATCTGGCACAAGAGGAATGATGATGTGGGCCAAATGTGGCGTGGAAGGATGGCACTTGAATGGGCCATTCCTGCCATATGTCAGCAAAGAGCAAAGAAATAAACCACACTGGACCGTATCTATACACAAAATCAGAATCTTCTGAATCGTCTTCAGAATCACTGGAGAACAGAAAATAAGAGACAAACAGAAACTCAACAACAAAAATTGACTGCAGCTGAAGCAGAAGCCTGAAGATAAAAGACATTAATCTGAAGATCTCAGCAAATGAGAATCAACTCCACAAACATCATCACCAGCTTCACTTATTACTAACCATACTGACTTTCTGTCAGATATTTACAGAGGACCTTATTGAGAATTAACAGGGAGTTTGTTTTAGTTGAAGTCACCATAATGGTGACTAGTGTTTTCATTAGCTGGGCTCTTATTTGTTAATCACTTGTCATTTTTGGTTGCTGTGACACATTTGCAGTACATGCCATTTTGCTGTTGATGGTTTAACAGTATTTGAAATGTATTTTGGGCAAAACACAGTTGATAGAGTAAAACATCACTAACGAATAAGACTATTTGGTTATGATTAGAAAACAAACAACAACTATCTGTCATCACCTGGGGCTCGTTCTTCGTACATTGCTTAAAACATCCGAGATCAAATGAGACATCTAAGATGAGATCATCGTACTAATTACAATGTGGCTAATTTGGTACCAGTTGTTGATGATTAAAATAGCTGGATTGAGTTGTCTAGGATTAATGCGTGTTTGTGCGTTTAAAAACTGCTTAATATCACAAATATGATATTTATTAAAAGACAGAACAGGAAAAACTTTTAACATCAACTCACACACTCACACATTCCTCTGGGGGGGAATTGTAGCTCTCTTATTTAACTCCTTTTTAATACACCAAAGGCATTTATGTGGGATATGTGTAAAATTCCCGGGGGCATATGCTTGGAAATAATATATATATATATATATATATATATATATATATAAATTGTGTGTGAATCATCTTAATTATTTTTTACACTTTCTTGCAAGATACTTCTCTTTTCCCACGTGAGTCAGTCCGCGTCAGTCGTGCTCTTTAACCAATCAGGTGTAATCTCGCCATTTCAACCAATCATAACCCGCCAGGAGCCCAGTCTAAATCCTGTATACATGAAATAAGCCTGCTCCCGAGCAGGTTTAAACGTGCGCACCTGTTGCTATGACAGCAAGTCTTCGAAGAACCAATCAATCCAAGATCATGCCAAATAGTCAACAATCCAATCCAGCTAACTAAGTTAGCGATGAATGAAGAACGAGTCCCGGGGATGTTATAGTTGCAGGCACACAGATGAGCTGGTTGATTGTCTCTTGTGACTAATTAGAAGTCAGGTGACTGTGAGCGTGGGTAAGTATCTGATCTGGGATCACCTGTGTTGGGAGGTGTGGTTGTGTGTGGCAGATCGACTGTGTTAAGGGTAACACAGTCAGATCTTGTGACAACTATTATGATTTCTTTAATGTATTATTATTACTTTTATTTTTTGGAGATCATACATTGATTATTAAAATGTTTTGTGCTGTAACTGTAACATCGACGCTGAGACAGAGTGTGAATCCACATCCACATAAAGTTTACTGAAGACAATCAACAAAGACAGGTTTGAATAATCAGGCAGTAGATCAATATCAGTAAAGCAGTCTGATCTGTCGTCATACACAAGGGAGATCCAAGAGGCAGAAACAATAATGCAGGCAATGGCTTCAAATAACAACATAAACACCTAGTCCAATCAAATTACCCGCTATTACCAAAATTACTAGCTGACCCTCTTCGTCGTGAGTTCATGGCCAGGGTCAGCTCCCGAGTAGACTGGTTTAAGGAGGGACACATGGAATGATGGAGAAATTAATAGATTTGCCAGCGGTAATTAGTAGAAAGCTCCAACTGGTATGTGACTTTATTAATTCTTTTAAGAATCTTGAAAGGACCAACATACCTTTGGCATAACTTCTTGCTGGGCAGCCGCAACTTGATGTTGAGAGCCAGACCTGTTGCCAGGTTGGTAGGGAGGGTGTGGTTGACACTGTCTGTTGGTTCAGGAACTCTCATGGCCTGCTGGAGACGAATATGAGCAAACAGGAAATGGGTGCAGAGGGAGCGGAGTAGAGTCAGAACTCGGGCGAGGGCTCTCTCTGCTGGCTTGGCACTACAGTAACACAATCAGAATGAGAACCGATCTGATGAAAAACATAGATTTTGGACCAATGAGTTTCACTGTAGACTGAGCTATTCCTGTGAGTCATGAATATCCAATTGCTTGGTAAGACAAAAACCTTGCAAGTGTTGCATTTGTTGCTTGGATCACCCTAACCCTTTTTTTTTTCAAGATGAAGTGATGAAGTCATTACAATTGTGCATATGTGCTAAAGTTTATGCCTTCAAATTAATTTGTGACTTCCCAGATTTAGAATTGGATGATTGGAAAGTTATTTCTGAACCTGCCATTTATATTATTGTTACTCTTTTGTATTCAACCCTTCTTAATTAATCTTGTTAGAGCCATATTTCATAGTTTATTATTTAAGTTGATTATCAAAATTATTTGTGTTATATTATGTTATTTATCTTTGTATATTTTCCAGTTCTTATCAGTTTTTTTACCGCACATGTCTAATGGCATCATTCCTTAGTCCACGTGCATTAATATTTGCTGGCACGTGTGTAGTTGGTAAGGTTGAGCAAGATATGGAGGACACAAGCTTTGACCGTAATCTTCAACTGTTGCATTCGTTCAAGATACAGCAAATACGTTGTTGTAATTCAAGTGGATTTATGTCAAAAGACTGAAAGAACTGTTAAAAGCTGATGTAAAAATAAATGAAGAAGCAACAGGACTTCACGGACTTCTGAGTCGTGAGTAAACAAGCAAAACAACAAGATACGCGTCAGAACTTGTAGACTACTCAAAAAGAAAATATACATGCTCGTACAAATCTGGTTCCACAAGAAAATTTAAATTTAATAGCTAATTGAATGTAAATCATTCAATTGTGCTTTGTGATTAAGACTCTGGCATCAGTCCAAACTATTAACATTCTGAGAATGCTGACTCATGGAGTAAACATGGAGATTTTAACCTGGCTAGTGAAAATGTACCTATTATATTTTTTCTTCTGGGCAACGAGAGACCTACAAGCTCTATAAAAATCAACTAAAGATCTGTCTGTGTTTTCCATCATGAAAAGAAGAAGGTCAGTTCTGTCAATCCTGTGAACAACCACCTTATCAAAAGAAGTGCTAGGCCCATAAGAGAGGAAAGCAAGGTCAGGAGTTGCTTGTAAAAGCTTACAAGGGTAAATAAACCTGAGCTGGCTAGATCTGGCCTTTAAAGTCAGAGCAACTCAACAGAGTGCCAGGAAGAGGTCTGTTTTCTCTTATTCTAGTGCTCTTTAAAATTGCATTTGTTTTCATTCTGTTTCCTGCAAAAAGGCTAAAATATGTTTTTTTTTAATAAACGAACAGTAACAGATCCTGGCATGAGTGACACAGAGAAATGGCTAGTGCAGTGTTTACCATCATTTTTTGCTGTATAGTTTACAAGTGTCAGGCTTTAAGTCTTCATTTTTGTGATTCTAAGTGCATAGGCTTGTAGTGAGTTAACATTTAGTAAAATACTGGCCTGTATCAGCTATTTTTAATTGAAGCAATGTGTACTCTGTGCAGCAAATCTCGTTAATTTTATTTATTTTACATATACATTTGTATTATTAGTGTCATTGTCTTTAATGACTGATGATTAATAATTAAATTATAAATATTTTAAATGATTTTTTTTAAAGAAACTGAATGTCTGAAAGTGTTACTACAAAACAAACAAACATTCATTGCACATTATTCATTTTCTCCTATAAATAAGTGCTAAGTCATATCATTTTGACTATTGCTTTCATTATTGCTATTATCATTTTTCACTATTGCTAATTTTCTTGCAGAGACACAAAATTTGAAAATGTAACCTAAAAGCTGTTTTGTCTGACTAAATCTTACAAATGTTGCCATTCAGAGGAAACTACAAAACAACAGTCATTCCTTAAATTTATTTAGATGAGATATTCTGCCATTATGATCATGAGAAAAGAAAGAAAAAGAAAAAAATGTAAATTAAATGTAAACATATATAACATTTTAATAAATAACAATTCTTTTATATATAATGCATTAATAAAAATATAAAATTTTATTTTTGAAAGGGGTTTGACTACTACTGCACATAGATGTGTTTACTGACCTTGTGAACAGATAGGAAGCAATGGCACTCAGCATATAAAAAAATATTTGCCAGTCATTTATTATGCTACTGAGACTTAAAAAATGATTAGAATATAGACTAGCAAATATTTTAATCAGTCTTAAAGCAATGTTTACACACCAGCAGATGGCAGCACCAGCTGAAGTCTGAATGCCTACTTGGGTCAAATGACACTTTTTATTTGCTCTCACTGTCTCTGTCAGTAGTAAACATCTGGGAGGCATTTATATCTTACCACACAGCAATTTCTTTAAGGAAGGCAGCCCAGGAATCCTAATCTTATCAAAACCAAAAATGAAATTACAGGTGGCAAGATGGATGGATGCCAGAGACAGCGAGGAATAAAAAGAATGCAGGGGGCTGTAGTGTTTTACTCAGAGTCCATTTCCCTTTTTCGCTAATCTCCTAAACTCCTACACAAAGCAGGCACTCCACAAAACAAGCCCTCCAAGAACCTGCTACCAGTGTGATGAATGCTTACCCCTTGTAGCGAGAAATTACTCATTTCCTAATTGACTCAAAATTGCTTCATCACTCCACGAGTCCTCATTTGGATGCAGTGAGACGGCTAATTAAAATGCTCTCAGCAAACATCGACAGGCTTTTCCTTCAATTACTGGGAGGCAGATCACACTCAAATAAACAAGTGTACTGCTGCTGCCAATGAAAGTCCATTAAGTTTATGTCTCTGTATTAGAACTGAGCTGTGAGCTGAGAAGGGCATCTTGACCTTGGAGGTTCTTGCATTAACATCATTTAATGTGCTTGAAGCACCCGCTGAAGCTGATCTCCGCCTCATGGTCACGGACCGCCCACAGACCATCTGATACATATTGCCCACAAAAATGGCAATTGCTACTGTACCTCAAAACAGCAATCGCTAATCTAAATGTCTTTAAATTTTTAGGCTGTACAGGTTTTTAGTTTGTTGCAAAACTAAGTTGTGTTTACAAGTTGTTACAAAAGAAGTGGACTTAATTCCAATAAATCTTTGACACATATCCTGGGACCTTGTTCATTAAGATGCTTGAAAATTGAAAATTATATTAAATGTAAAGAAATTAGAAATTATAGTCCTACTATTTATAAAATGTATATGCACAAAAATGTTCCTAAATGCATCTAGATCAGCATTTCCCAAAAGTGGGTTGCGGAGTGTACAGTCTGAAAAAGAAAAAAAAAGAACATCAACAAGAAAAACTTAATTTTTTTTTTCTGATGCGAGACTTATTTAAAAAGACATGCATGAAAGCATTGTCAGTCAAACTTCCCCGGTTCACTACGCGTTTAGATGAGATGTTTACAGGCTACTACAAGTGGTCCACTTCAAGTGGTCTGTGTATCTGTTCTATCGTTATTTCCTAACTTATGAAATAATACATCTCTCACCAAACAAACAACTAATGGGAACTACAAAATGGTTGTTTCCATAACCAAAAAAATATGGTCACGCTCGCTCTTACACAGAAGACACAGGAGGCACAGAAGTTGCAAACAAAGAGACTTTACTCAGGTGGGTTTACATGACATGGTGTAGACATAAGGATAAGACATTTGTGGATCGACATAGGATTTACAGAAACAAGCACTTAAGTATAGACAGTGACGAGGGCAAAATTCAACTCAGATGGGGAACATGGCTGGACATTAATTATCATAGATGAACTGGACGAAGGACAGGGACATCCAAATATGGGCCTGCACATGGGGAGCGTAACACAAGGAACTAAACACACAGTCTGACATCACCTCCCCCTCCCGGATGGTTCATCCTCGCACCAAGAAACATCTCTTTTCCCTCTTATATATGTAAAGATATATATTTTTAATTTTATATGTATGTCAGTTGACTTGAATTATACTATATTTTTATTCTGTTTATCTTCTTACCTTATTGTATCTGTTGAAAAGCCTGATCCCCTG
The DNA here is from genome assembly GCA_032357475.1 of Enteromius thamalakanensis. Lineage (NCBI taxonomy): Eukaryota > Metazoa > Chordata > Actinopteri > Cypriniformes > Cyprinidae > Enteromius > Enteromius thamalakanensis. The sequence continues at coordinate 1,915 of JAUCMT010000765.1, read as the reverse complement.
AGCCTGAAATTATGAACTGGATTTGGGAACGGCTCTCCTGGCCGTAACTCAGGGACTGGAACAGGGATCGGCTCTCCTGGCCATAAATCAAGGACTGGAATAGGGACCGGCCCCTCTGGCCATAACTCAAAAACTGGAATTGGGGTTTTCCAGTTTCCCGAGCTTGGTTCAGTGCAGGGTGAAGGTTCAAAAGTCTCTGTGACAGGCTCAAAGCGAGAGCACAGTTCAAAGGCCTCTTTGGCCGATTTAGGGTCAGACAATAGTCCAATTGCCTCATAGGCCGATTCCCAGGGCAACAGTTCTAAAGTCTCAGAGACAGGTTCAGGGCGAGATAATAGTTCAAGGGCCTTCATGGCTGGTTCCAGGCAGGATGTGAGCTCCAGAACAGGTCCAAATGACCAACTTGGGGACTGCGCAGCCACTAGTGGAGCCCCTGGGGAATCCACGACCAAAGTCGACATCTCAGGGGGTAGTGCAGCCACTGGTGGACCCTCCGTGGTCAAAACCGGACTGAACGGAGGCAGGGGAACGGGCTCAGGTGGCTCAGGTCATGGCAACTCAAGATCCTCGGTAAGCTCTGGCGGATCAGGCCATGGCAGATTAAAATCAACAGCGGCCTCAGGGGTGCAGACAGGCTTGAGGGGTTTGGGCCCGGACTGAGCTGAGCTGGATCACATGGGGGGTTCTAGGGAGCAGTGTGCGGCCCACACACTAATAATAGCGACCGCCATAACCGGAATCACAGTGAACAGTGAGACAGTCTCTAATCGACCCGTGCAGGGAGACTAAACACTCCAGCCGATCGTACTGACATCACTTGAGAGTCTGCTAAGCAATATATCAACCCCATATTCATCGAACGAACCCTGTTGTCCCTAAGTGCAGCACTCATGACATCGGAGAACACAGGAGTGTTCTTTTTATGCTTTACATGTTACCCTTGGGAGATATTATCAGGAGACATGGTGTTAGCTTTCACTGTTATGCTGATGATACTCAGCTATATTTCTTTTCAGGCAGGTGAAACACACCAAATTGAAAAAACCAACAGAATGCAGATGTTATAAAAAAACTGGATGTGAAGTAACTTCTTACTGTTAAATTCTGACAAAACAGAGGTTTTAATTATTAGACCTAAAAAACCCACAGGTACTAATTTAGAAGACTGTCTAACATGTTATGGCTGCTCTGTCAGTTCTTCTTCATCAGTTAGGAACCTAGGTGTGCTCATTTGAAAGCCATGTTTCTAGTATCTCTAAAACTGCATTTTTCCATCTTTAGAACATATCTAAATTGCGTCCTATGTCAAGTCAAGTCAAGTCACTTTTTGTCAGGTGCGGACAGAAGCAATCAAGAGGCTCTTGGATGAAAAATGAAAATGTCTTTTATTTAGAAAGTCACAGAACAGAAAACGCTGCCGCACACTGCGCGCAGGAAAACGAAACGAAAAGTCACTTCTCAATGAATCAAAAAACAAAATAAGGATTATTGCTGGTACGGCTCTGGCTGGCAACAGACCAGTTCTCCTCTCTCTCAACTCAACTTGGCAGCAGCAGGCTACTCTGGCCGGTGACAGGAATCGGGTTGCTCTGAGCAAAATACACAGTTCAGCGAAGACAACCATAAAACAGACAGACGGGTAGCACAGGACGGGTCTCGACACGACACAAAGTAGACGGTCCTCTAAGATACTGGAAGCAAACGGAGAGTTAACGAACAGAGACCTAGTGGGTAGACACATTAATAGTTAGACAAAGACAGCAAGGAAATCCAGAGAGAAGTAGAGATGCTAATCAGAGAAGACAGAGAACAGGTGTGCAGAGAGACGCGCAGAGCGTGCTGATTGCAACTAGCAGCAGCTGAGAGATCAGAGGGGAGACAGGAAAAAACACCAGAGAAAGAGCGAAATCAAACC
>JAUCMT010000764.1:0-10801 GCA_032357475.1 Enteromius thamalakanensis | reverse complement strand
ATCTAAATCACATTAGTTAAAGCTTAAGTTTTTTCACTTATAGGCCAACACTTTTGTTTTTCAAATTAAGAATAAAAAAATGAAAAAAAAATAAAAATAAAAAATAAAAATAATAATTTCTTATTGTTTGTTTATTGTTAGCCTACTTTAGAATGATTTGATTTCTTTTTTTTTAAATTGGAAAAGGCAAATCAAAGATTTGTATTTATTTATTTATTTTTAAACGGCGGTAATACCGCGTACCGCGCTATTGAGCCACCCATTAAAACCGCAAGGGAAATTTCCTAATCGCGACAGCCCTAGTGTAACAGGTTATTGGTAACAACACTTTTTCCACTTCACTAAGTACTCATGTAACATGACTAACAAAGCTACATTTAGCAACAGTAGTATGTGTAAGAGTAACTGGAACAGGGGGTGATCAGGGGGTGTAGTTGGGTAGGTTTAGGGATAAGTAAAGTGGGTGGAGTTGGTGCAACTCTGTAATACCAGTGAATATACATGATTAGTCCTCAGGAACTGCCCACTTAATATAAAGTGTAACATTCTGGACACCAAACACAATTTATATGTAAAGCCTAATTTACTGCATGCTGTGTAACATCAGAGTAATTACATGCTAAAGCCATAACAATTGTCATGTAATTTACTTTAATGTAAAGTGTAACACTTTATTTACCAAAAAAGTGCTGTTAATCCTGATACACATCTGTACATACACACACCATTCTGAGGGTTGTTACATGTGTGAAGTTACAGAAATATTACATCTGTAGATACTTTGTAATCGTGTGTACTTACACTGTGGTTACATACTACATACACATCTAGTTACTATGGAAGTACACAGGTTTTAGGGACACTTAATATGAAGTGGGACCAAGTAATTTTCCCCAACACTGATAACTGATATATCATATACTGGCAAACGTTAAACTAAACAGGCTTCATTTTGAGCCACCACTAAACTAAGTGGCAACCTGTAGCTTAGTATTTGAGATTTAGTAACTCTTACCAATTCAGTTTGCTAAGTAAAGGACACTTTGTTGGACAGTAACTACAGAGTTGGATCTTTTTTGAGTGATCCACTGAAAGAACCAGTTTAAAACAGTAAACTATGTTAAATGAAGTACACTGATCAAGTGGTATGTTTCTTCTCATGTGCTGCCAGGGCGGACAAAGCAATAGAAAGACATGCTCACTTTCAGTTCAGATTCTTTCTTTCTTCTGAAAATTGCTAATATTGCAGTATTGTTTACCTTATGTAAGGAGTATCCAGACTCAAAAATGATTGGCGGTAGAAGTAACAGGAAAAACATATTGGGACGAAACATTTCTTCTTCCTGTGACAGAAAGATAGAAAGAAAGATAACCATGTGTACTCAAGCCAGCAGAGTTACATTTTATGCTTCATTTTGGATAATGTTCATACACAATTGAATATAATATTTGGTAACACTTCAGAATAGGGAACACTTATTCACCATTAACTATGACTTTTCCCTTAATAAGGTTTTTGTTAGGTTTAGGTATTGGGTAGGTTTAGGGATGTAAGTTTTGTGATATCTTTATTCTAAAAAGTTCTAATAAACAGCCATCATGTTAAAAATAGACATGCTAATAAGCAACTACTAACTTATACTTCCTATACTAAAGTGTTACAGAAAATGTTTTTATACAAAATTCTAAATGATAATGTGAAAAAATAACAAATACACAAAGAAACTTATATAAATATATGATAAATTGAAAGGAAACTAAAAAAGGAAGTAAAAAAAAGAGACAAAAACATGACAACCAACCTAGTAGTCAACAATGCCATCAAAATATTGGGTTACACTTAATTTAAGGCCCTTATATATATATAACCCTAAGCAACTATTAATGCATTATTCTACATGATCTTATTCTACATCCCTAATCCTATGCACCCCTAAACTTAACAACTACTGCACTAACTATTAATAAGCAGCAAATTAGGGGTTTGAGGCAAAAAAAAAACTTTACGCTTGAGCACTAAGCAGAACTATGCACGTGTGCAGTGACACACTTCATGCATTTAACCGCCAGTGCACCACATTTAATCATTTGCATGCTCTCATTCTTTAAGTTCCTGTGCAGGGAAGTTCCTGTGCAGGAATGCTCTACCGCATTCTCTTTCAGTTCCACAATGATCCACCACTTTTGGCCATCATGGAGATGGGGAAAAAAAGCTACACTTTGATTCAAGTTTCAAACAACGAACAGGAACGAACAGTCTTCCGATCAGGGCAGGACAATTAAACAAATGTGAATGTGTGTAAGTGTTAAAAAAAAAACCCTGGGCTCTGCATGAGAACTAAAGCTGGTGGTTGGTGGCTGCTAACCAAACCTTCCAGTACGTTACAACGATCAGTGATAATACAGCATGTCTTCTATTTGTATCTCAAAATCTTTGCGGGGACAGCAAGAACATGATAGGAAAGCTTCTGACGCTATTACAGCAAAACGATGTTGCCTTGTAAAAAATCTCCAATCAGAAGCATTAATCAGCTTCTACGATGAGTATGTGAATGCAAACACTTTGAGCTATGCAAGCTTGCTTACAGAAAAACGTGTCAGAACACTTTTTGTAACACAAAGCAAATGCACATTGCAAGGCTTGCTACAGCAGACGTTACCCAGGACAATCCCAGGATGCATTGCAACAGGAAATCATTTGTGGACACCGAACTATACATTATGAGTTTTCAATTGTATGGAAACCAACATTTATATGCCATGCTTTTGTGCTTACTGTTGTGTTACTGTTTTGTTGTGTTTAACATCTGACTTTTAACCAACGTGAAACAAAACACAATTTTTAGCTAAATGGAAAGTTGTTAATGAAAGGTCTATCCACGCCTCAATCAAAACAAAAACAGCTTTCAAAATGTTCATGTGATTTAATGGGGGAAAAAAAAACAATGAGTATCAATTCAAAGTTTTAAAGTTCACCCAGAAATTAACATTCTGACATAATTTGTGGTTTCAATCCTGTAAAACCTTGTTAAATGAAAAAAAAAAGAAGAAAAAAAAAAAAAACTTGAGAGATTTCTGTACCTCCACCAAAACCCTGAAGCCTTATTACGTGTGGTTCAATCCAAGTCTTCTGGAGAGGCACCATCACATAAGCACTGAACAACACACATTTGGATTTATATGGCTTAATATCGAAAGTGTTTTGGTATAATGGACTTTTAACGAGGAGATAGAAATCCTTAAAATTTTAATACAAATATATGTGTTTGTGTTTTGAAAGTGATTTGATGCTATGAGGGTAAATGAGGGTACAGTAAATTATTTTAATTTTACTATGACCTTTCCTTTATGGAAGGGGGGAAAAAAAGCTAAAAATCCTTGCTCTTATTCAGTGCTGAAACACTACTGACTTTGTGACTGGGAGATAGATGGAGGGTGGCTCTTCAGGCCAAAACAAAACATGACAACATAAACATCAGTTGAGGGCTTCAATTACGCTTTGAGAATATCCAGGCTGTACTACTGCTGTCAGCGATATGAGTACTTAAATTTACATGATTTCTTAATGCCTGCTGAACATAACAGGGCCATTTTATTTTTACAATACATTTCTTACATACGGTTCCTTTAAGTTAGTACGATGCCTATGTAGGCAGCAGACAATAAAGCAGCCGACTAGGGTTTGCTGAAGGCTGATTTCAGCACTAAACATGTACATCACAGGTTGAAAGTTTCGTGAAGCCGTGAGCATGGGCCGAAAGTTGCACTGAGTCCTTCTGTCGCAGTGACAAGACAACAGCATGCCGTAGCCTCAGGACCACAAGCTGCTAGCAAAAAACATCTAATTCTGAGCTTAGCCTCAGTCAATCATGTAATCAATCGATCCAATTTATTACATTTAGCTTAGCTAAAAGACAGAGACAGAGATGTTTTTAAACCAGATCTTGCAAAATAGCATTATTACTCACTACAACTATAAAGACAGCTGTTTTTCATAGTCAATATTTTAGTTGAAAGTTTTAAAAGTCAAAAATGTTTAATTAGCTCATTGAGTTCTGCATGCTTGCAACATAAGCAACAAAGAGCCAGTTTTACTCATAGCTTGTGCCAGCAAAACGTGTGGAGTTAATATTGTTTTTATAATTGTTTTCAAGCAGGGGGAACCAAATTACCCTTTACAGAATTACAGGGTTTTGCAAAATGACTTGTTTTTAAAATCTACTATTTGGCTGCCTGAACGACTTGTCAGTAGTTTTGTACACATGGTGCAGAACAGAAGCACCTGGTCATGCCACATCTCAGAATCACACATCTCTCCAAACACAGGAAAGTTCAGAGGGATGTAGCAGAGACACGCTCCAGTTGAGCCGTTCATCGAGAGGGTCTCTGGTTACCCAAACACAGCGGGAACCGAGGGGCCCTCTTGACCTTTAGACTTCCTGAAACAAAAGGAAGCTCTGTCCTCACAGAGCCTGGCATCACCTCACATCCCAGACCAAAAAAATGTTAATTAATGCCTCAAACACAGAGAGAGATGAAAAGGTGGAGAGAGGAAGAGAAAAGAAACGCATGCATGAGAGGAAATGGAAACTAGAGAAAAAAAGACATTGTGAAGCTGAGAGGATGAAACAGGAGACAGAAAGAGAGTGAAAATGTGAGATGAGGAAAAAAAGGGGAAAGCATAGGACAGAAAGAGGTATAGTTCATCACTGTTAACTATTTGAGTTCTCATGGTTGCTATAACAAGGAAACGATTGATGCTAGCCTTTTGACCTTTAATGTATGTGTTTGTATGATCACCTGATCATATACGGTCGTACATAACCTTCATAAAACAGTGTGGGCTGAAAATACAATGCAGCACAAGGGTTTAAAACAGTAAATCACAAAACATTAGGGGTGTAATGATACATCGTATCGTATCGAACCGTTCGGTACGGGGATTCAAAAAAAAAAAAGAAAGAAAGAGAGTAAACTGTGTAAAATATAATGTTTTCAGTGCGAACCCGCGTCTGCTCCTCCCACCCCCAAACAGACGAGAACCAGTAACACACACACATTACAAACGATCCCCATGGCATTCAGGTAACGTTAGGCAGTTCCCTTTGCCATTTCAACCCAACATCCAGCTGTTTAACCAGAGCTGCATCTTTCTGCTCTAACACACTAAAATAATGTTTGTATTTGCGACAATGATACTTTAGCATTCTTTAGATTCCCCTCATGTGGATTGTCCCACAACCACAGGATGCTCCGCTTTCACGATTTGAAATGGCTCAAATCTACTTTTTATAAAGTTTTAATTAATCAATAAATACAATTCAAGGCTGACTTTTCCGAAACACTTCTCTATTTGCTGCTAAAAAGAAAGGCAAGTGAAGTATAGCTCCATTGCTGTTTAAAGTAAAAGAAAAGGGGGGGAAAAACAAGGTCATATTATGTTAGTTTTAATTAAAAAAAATGCGGGGGAAAAAATCTAAATATTTTTAGTTTTTTTGTATTTTTGCCGTTATGAAAACACACCGAACCGTGACACTACTGTATCGTATCGAACCAAACCGTGATTTTTGTGAACCGTTACACCCCTACAAAACATGACATGAACGACAAAGACAATAATTAAATGCTCTTCTTGCGCTTATTTTTGTCAAGTAGGAGAACAGTAACATTACATAATTAATTGTTAACACTCCATTAACATTAACTACCGTTAACTAAAGAAAGTTTATAATAGTGTTACTTTAGTCTGAGACAACAGTGCTTCTTAAACATGCAGATGATCTGATGACTCTGTCTGTTTGTGTTTAAAGAGGAGTAATCGAGTATCACAGACATGCTTTAAAGCAGTTTATTTTATTACTGTATTGTATTAAAACCGTATCTAGCACAACATTTATGCATTTTTTTTTCAACAAAAGGCTTATCTTTTTATCTGCTAAAACACTGTGTCTATGCTAATTAAACGTAACAATAATAACGTTTCATACATTTGGCTCAGTGGTTTTATAATCTATAACTCACCAGCATGCGGTCTTGAGTCATTTTATAATTTTAAAGAATCAACGATTGATATTTGTATCACTATTTTCAAATTCAACTCTATAAACATGTTAATCTCATCCTTTCATCAACAGGATAACATTTGCGGACAAGTGCACAGAAGAGAGGAAACTAAGAAACTGAGCCTGCAGTCAAACAACGAAAACTCACATTTAATCATTTTTAAACTAAATATATGAAGTTATAATGACTGGATTTATGATATTAGTATTTAATAAACATGAAAAATTAACATCTTTGCAGTAGGTAGGTCACAATTAAAAGGGGTGGGGCCATGTCCATCTGGACCCAAGCGTAACACCACTGCTCCATGAACGAATGCTATTCCATCACGAGTCATCACAGAACACCAGGACTAAAGGCCAACTCCTGATTGGATTACCAAAGGCCGATAATAATATCAGGCATAAACAATGCAAAAATTAAACCTTCAGTCTTCATCTGTGGAGAGGACCCTACCTTCCAGTTGGCTAACTGCTGCGACTCGATGATCTTGATGAACGCTCCCATCAGAATCCCTGAAACACAAAAGAAAGATAACAACTACCCTCTGAAGAAGGAATCAGCTGCTAGATGGATTACTAAAGGGTTATTTAGTCTTTTTCACACCTTTGAAGCATCCTCGGTGTATGGGACTTCTTTCACATGAATCCAATCAGAGTTATATTAAAAACTGTCCTTTAAAGACTTTCAATGAGAGTACGTGGGAGTTTGTTGTCAACAGTTCAGAAGATTTAAAATAAAGCGCCGACAACCGTAATAAAACGGTCCTCACATGGCTCGGGCGGTGAATAAAGGCCTGCTGTAGCAAGTCCTAGGGCTGGGCGATATATATCGTACGATTTATTATGCGCATCTCATCAGTAAAGACGGTTCTTTGATTAGCGCTTAATCTACGTCAGATGTTTTTAGAAGGAACGCCAGTTTATAAACAGAGTCGTAGATCACAGAGAAGCTGCGCGTAGAATCATCCACGAAACTCAACGCGCAGCTTAAAGCGCTAATCAAAGAACCGTCTTTACTGATGAGATGCGCATAATATATCGTACGAGATATATATCTCCCAGTCCTAGCAAATATATTCATATTTCAAACGTAGTAAACACTTTCCTTTCACCCCTGCTGACTGTAGTAACCGGAAGATGTTCAGGATGACGTAAGGCGGATGCGTGATGCGTGTCTCTGGAAAATGTTTCTTTACTTTAGCAAAGGAAAACCTCCTCTTTGTTTATCAAAATCATATTTGTTTTCTTTACAAATCCTAGGTTTATGCTTCTAATTCATGACTCTCCGCGCTCATCACTAATCACGCAACACAATGCCTCTTGCGTTATCCGATGGGACTGCTTCCACGTGCCAGAGTGAGCAGAAGTGAGAAAAAAAAAAAGTTTTATCATGCTTGAAATATGGATATTTACTATACAAAAATGCAGAAATTCTCTACAGGGGGCCTTTAGTCACCCCAGAGCCTTGTAAGGGATGTTTAACATGTTTTAGACTGTTAAAGAGAAACAACTGCCTTACTGCAATGATATCTGATTGGATCACCCGGAAGAATAAAGTCACATACTGCTTCGAAGGAGAGTAAAAAAACAGACTAATTTGAATTTTTGGGTTTACTAATCCTTTAACAAAAGAATAGGTTGGATGGAACAATATTTTGTGGTGTGTGATACATAACATATTTTGAGAAATGTCTCAGTATTTCTTGTTTGCTTGCTTTTAATAGACCATAGAGTAGCTTTGTCTGAAATGAAAGCGAGGCTATGAAGTACAGTGAGTTCGGTGGATTGCGCTGTGTAGTTTAACATCTCAGCAAAAAAAAAGTCTCAAAGCTGTGATTTAAAAAAAAATAATTGCACGTGATCTAGAAACTGTATACTGTTTTACATCCCTCACGGCCTTTTGGAGTAAATTTTGGAGTAAATTTTCTTGTTAAACTAACCTTAAGTAACCCCACATTACAAAATACTACAGTAATTTATAGTAAATACTATGGCGTTTTTGAACCATATTTTTTCATATCTGTCACTTAACTTTAGGAACCAATTCTCACTATTAACTAGTTGCATAATATCATGCACATGTAGCTTATTGACTGTTTATTAGTCCTTATAGGTCACATATTAATGCTTTATTCTGCATGATCATATCCCTTAACCCACCACAATAATTGGTTTATCGAAGCAAAAGTCACAGTTAGTGGTTGGTGGTCAAGGTTATATTTAATAGGCTCATACATTAAGAGGAAGTGATTCATTTAGACACAATCTTAGAGGAACTATTTTAGTGTTCAATCAGACTCATCAGACAACACTGAAACAGGACAGGTTGGCGTAAACCGTTACAAACACGCCTACTCTCGACCTGGTGACAGCTTATTCTGAGTAATAATTGATGACCTTTACTACTTCAGATGAATGGAACATGTGTGTGTGCTTCTGATCAATTCGACCCCTCCCTGTTTTGTCTTCTATGTATCTTATGCAGTTCTATTCATTATTGATCCGTTAATTGATTGCTCTCAAAACAGAGTGATCTCATTTCAAAGAGATTTGCTTAGTCATACGCAACAGGAACACGTGCTTCTTTGTGATGAACGTCTGTATTTATCATTATGGCAGTCTCAAAGGCTTTGACCAGCACTAAACGAAACAGTTTCAAGAGTGACTGTGAGGTGAAAGATCAAGAGAATAAGATAATAAAGTCACTTACCCAGCGAAACCACAGCCACACTCTCAGGCAAAAAGTGAAGCTTGAATTTGATCAGCAGGTGCACCAATATAATACAAATACCTGAAAAAAATAAATTAATTAATAAATATATTATATCGCAATATCGTGTTCATAGTGGTAGATTATTCACATTTGATTATGAACGTGATATTGTGTAGTTTCTCAGTGAACAACGGCTCTGTGTAGTAAATGCCGCTCATCTGAAAGCAGGGGCTGGAGGTCTACTACTGACATGCATGATGACAACGAGATTACCTGCACAGATTTAACCATTTGTATATGAAATTATGTCTTAACACAATTATAGTTAACACTGTAATAGCACTTTCATATCTGGGTATCAGCACCAAAGTCATAAAATAACATAAAAAAAGGTATTTACACATATATATTTATTAGTGATTAATCGTGTTTTTGTGTATATATATATACAAACATCCATGTATATATTTAAAAACAAATATTACAAAATATACAAATAATTTTTATATTTATTTATAATATAAATTATATTAAGAAAAATAGACATGTAAATATATATATATATTTTTTTAAGTGACAGCTAAAAAGCGGTTTACAAAAAAAACGGTTTTATTATTAAATAACAGTGCTCTATTTTTTTATTTTCTATTCGTCAAAGAAAAACATTTGTTTTCACATAGATATTTAACCAACCCAGCTGTTTTCACTGATAATAACCAACCTCAGAAAATGCAATATGGGTGATCATACGGGAATTCTTTAAAAAACAAAAAAGTAATTCTACATTTTAAACTATTATATTGGTAATAAGGGTTACATTTTTATGCTGTTCCTCATTTATCTGCATCTGTGTGTAAATGTGTGTCTTCCTTCATCATCATCTCTTCTGTCTCTTTTTAATTGGACATTTTGTTTTTAAAATATATTTTTTAAAATAGATAAATAATAAACACAATAAATGAATAGTTATTTAATATGCCATATTGGATGTCTACGTTAGATACGGTGAGTTGTAAATGTGCTGCATCACAATGATGGGATGCATTTAGTGCTGGTTTACAATTACACTTCAAGCTAGAATAAATATCTAGTATCCAAGACGTTACAAACAAATTCATGACCACATGAGTAGAGCCTGTGTGTGTGTGTGTGTGTGTGTGTGTGTGTAAGAGGACACTCAGGAGGAGTGGAGCTCACTTCACACTGCACAATACAGACAAACCAAACACAAGCACACATGGCAACGACACAGACAGATGACATCACTGCCGAGGGCCGATCCCAAAACATCAACACAAAACACGAAACCTCACGAGAAACATATGACGAGCTTCAGCGTGATGTCACTGGCTCAGCGGTGTCGAGTGAACAAAACAAAGCCTCAGAGACGACCTGACTCAACAACCCTCTCACTAAAATAAAAAATAAAAAAATACGGAGTCCTGATAATTTATATTAATTAATAGAGATGGAGAGGAATTTCTTGTTTTTCTAGTTGATAGAGACATATACTGTATATCGACCAGACTGATCAATTTAAAGATATCTATAAGATTCTGTTCTACATACGCATCCGCATTCAGAGCACTAGCTACCATTATAAATTGTTTGCCAATAATATTCAAGGGCAAAGACACATGTTACCTTTATTTGGGCTTAGTAAGATTGTGCAAGTTTTTCTTTTTTTTCAAATTCAAGTTCAATGCCACAAGAACAAGAGATATTATATACTCATGTCAAATTAACATTAGCTGCCAGAGAAAAGAAGAAACAAAATAGAAAAAAAAAGTGAATTTACATTACATAAATTTCAATAATTTTAGAGCATTACATGTTTTCTGTGCTTTTTTGTTTGTTCCACGAGATTTACATACAATTTAAAGTCATTAATAAAATGAGAAATTTAAAGTCATTAATAAAATAAAATTAAGTGCCCCCAAATAATCTATGGAGTTATTTTTGTGTCTTTATTATTCAAACAAAAATACTGTGTTTGAGAGTAAAACTAATTATTTTGTAATTA
>JAUCMT010000763.1:0-10803 GCA_032357475.1 Enteromius thamalakanensis | reverse complement strand
ACTCAATTACTTTTTGGCAGAAGTAATTTGTAACTGTAACTAATTACTTTTTTAACGTAATATGACAACACTGCTAACTATATTACGAACAGTGCTGCCCAGCGCCTTGGATTAAGTGGTGAAGGCATTAAGTTGATCGTCCATGGAATAGGAGGAATGAGAAAGACAGTCTCAACCAAGAGGTACTCCCTGCGACTTAGAGTTAAGACCACCAAGGGGGCGATAACAGAACACAAACTGCTCTGCTACGGTCTAGAAAGTATCGCAGAGATTAGTCAGCCTGTCACTTCACAGCAACTGCAAAAGATCTTTCCTGATGTTGCAGCGGAAGAGCTGGTTCGCCCTAGCAACATTGATCTCTTAATCAGCCACAGGGAAGGTCGTCTAGTTCCACAGCCGTTCAAGATGGAGGGTGATCTATTCCTCTGGGACGGCCCTCTGGGCAAAACTGTTGGCGGTACTCACCCTGATCTCTTCGAGGGCGCTAAGCTGAAACTGCACCAGTCTGAGACTCACTTTGCAAGGTCCATGAGAACATCCTCTAGGGTGTACAAGGAGGTCCTTGTGAACACCATAAACCTGGGTGAGAACCCGATGATGGTGAAAGAGGTGACCCTCAGCAGCAGCACCACTGCCACAAACAAGGAGGTGCTTGAGTGGTTCAAATGGGATAGTATCGGAGCAGCTTGTGACCCAAAATGTGGAAGCTGCAAGTGCAGCAAGTGTCCCCCAGGGGGCAAGGAGATGACCCTTGGTGAAGAAAGGGACTTAGAAAAGATAAAGGACTGCCTCTCTTACATGCTTACAGACAAGCACAGCGATGCCCCACACTGGGATGCGTCTTAGCCGTGGAAGACCAACCCAGCAAATTCTGCCAGATAACCGCCAGGCGGTGGAAGCAACCTTTCGCAACACAGAGGCTCGACTGATAAGAGAAGCTATGTGGAAGGCAGCATATGAAGAGCAGATTCACGAGATGATCTCAAGAGGAGCAGCCATTAAGCTCACAGTAGAGGAAATTGAGAGCTGGAATGGGCCGGTCTGGTACATCAGCCACCTTGTGGCCCCGAATCCTCATTCTAGCTCTACGCCAGTAAGAATAGTGTGGAATAGTAGTCAGGAGTTTAAAGGATTATTTCTGAATAACCTCTTGCATAAAGGTCCTGACGTTCTTAACCCCATTAGGGGTGTCCTCCTGAGATTCCGAAGCAGATTGTTCGCTGCTCTTGGTGATGTGAAAAAAATGTATAATTCAGTGTGGCTTAAAGATGAGGATGTCCACCTCCATCGCTTCCTATGGAGGGATAACCCCAGTGATGAAATTGGTATATTCGCTGTTGTCCGAGTTAACATTGGTGACAAGCCTGCCGGATGCATAGCTCAGGTTGCAATGAGAGAAACGGCAAATCTCCCCCAGTTTGTGTCCATGGTAGCAGAGCGTCGGATTCTGACAGAAGACTGCTATGTAGATGACATCTTATCCTCCGATGATGACCTGCAGAATCTGATTAAGTTGACCAAAGGCGTGGAGGAAATTCTAAAAGCAGGCGGCTTCACCCTTAAACCCTGGGTCCTGACAGGCCAAAGTGGGAGGAGTGGAAAACCCACTGACCCCAACAATGTTGAGCCAGTGGATCCTAAGACCCTGATACTTCCTAACCAGATGCTTGATGAGGAAAATAAGGCACTGGGAGTTGGATATGAGCCGGAATCAGACAAACTCCGTGTACTGACGTCAGTGAACTTTTCAAAGAGGCGGGGTAAAATGAGGACAGGGCTTGATCTACGGGAAGATGAAATCCAAGGCAGCACTCCCAACCCTCTAACCCGGCGTATGCTACTGAGTCAGATTGCAGGGTTTTATGACCCCATTGGCCTGGCCTCCCCAGCCAAGCAGCGAGGACTAATTCTTGTCAGAGAGTCCTTCCAGGAAGCAGGCAGAAATCGTCCCTCTAAGGACACTTGGGACAATCCCCTCTCGCCACATCTCCGGGAGGACGCTATAAAATTATTTGAGCAGTACGTAAGGCTTAGCCAAATTAGATTTAACAGGAGCCTCACACCCCATGGAGCCATCGGCTGCCCAATGGGGATCACGTTTTCTGATGGCAGTGAAGCTTCCTATGGGGCTGTTCTTTATCTTCGATGGGAAACAACACAACGAAGATCGTCGGTCGACGAACATGGAGTCGTAGTGAAACTGGTAGAATCAAAAGCAAAACTTGACAAAAAGGCGACGTTATCAAGGCAGAATTGTGTGGGGCTGTCTTTGCTACACGCTTAAAGACATATTTTGAGAAGCACTGCCACATCACAGTTGATCGCTGGATCCATTTTGTCGATAGTCAGACAATTCTGGGAGCCATCCAGAAGGATAGCTATGGCTATCAGACATTTTTTGCAAACAGGATTGGAGAAATCCAAAAGGCCGGACCAGTGGATAACTGGAGATGGGTTGAAGGAAGAGAGAACATTGCAGACCTTCTCACAAGGGGACCTTCACCCGAGGAGCTTGTTGAAGGTTCAGTTTGGCAGGAAGGCCCAGAATTTTTTAAGTTGCCTGAGTCAAAGTGGCCTGTGAAAACTGCCAGAGAGATTAATCCTTTTGTCACTTAAGAAGATCGGGGGACTTAGGAGGAAGGCATTTTCAGTACTAGTTAAAACAGAGGTTGCCCACCCCAGAAAATGGATAGGCTCAGTCAGCACTGCTCTTGTGCGCATTGTGGACCCCCAAAGATTCAGCTTATTAACACGGTTGTGTGGGACAATTGCCTGGTCAAAAAGAGCACTTGCAGTCTGGTGGCAATAGCCAGGCCCCACCTCAGTCAAAGTGGGAGGCAAAACCACACCTGTCGGCGGACGAAAGAGCAACAGCCTTTCAAGATTTAGCTCTTGCAGCTCAAGATGGTGTTGATTTCCGTGACACAACCCTGGATCGCCTGGTGGTTCAGAAAAATTAAGAGACTGGACTCTTACTTTGTGGAGGGAGAAGCCAATGCTGGGAAGAAGACCGAATAGCTGTGCCACTTATCCCGTGCCAATCATGGCTGGCAACCTTGCTGGCAAGGGAAGCACATGAAGAGAATCATGAGGGTGTTGCCTCTACTCTTCTGCGCACAAGAAAAAAAGCCTGGATCATACAGGGACGAAGAACGGTTAAGAGGGTGTTAAATGACTGTGTCACCTGCAAAAAGCAGACAGCCAAAATGTGTCAGCAAGTGATGAGCGATCTCCCTAGAGAGCGTACCAGAAGAGCAAGCCCATTTGAGTATACAACCCTTGATCTTTTTGGCCCCTTTGAGGTGAAAGACGCTGTCAAAAGAAGAGTAAGTAAGAAAGTCTGGGGTATTGTTTACTGCTGTATGGCCTCAAGAGCCGTCCATGCGGACCTCACTGATGACCAGTCAGCAGAAAGCTTCCTTCAAGCTTACTCCCGCTTTGCCGCTCTGAGGGGACATCCAAGAAAAATATGGTCTGATAGGGGCACTAATTTTGTTGGTGCCAAGTCAGCTCTACATGAGTTACATAAACATCTGACATGTCTGCAGGCTGTCCATGGAAGATGTAGCTGCTAAGAATGGGACTGAGTGGAGATGGGAATTTCACCCTGCTGATTCACCCCACAGGAATGGAGCAGCAGAGGCTGCTGTAAAGCTTTTGAAGAGAGCGCTCGCAAGCCTCGGTGAGGCAACCAGTTCTCTCACATGGGGGGAACTCCAAACTGTGTTTTATCAGGCAGCCAACTTGACAAATGAACGGCCAATAGATGCCAGAGCTCAAATACAAGAGGACTTGGTTGAGTATTTAACACCTAACTCCCTAATACTGGGTCGAGCATCGCTTCGAGGAGACACCAGTGGGCTTGACCTCACGACCCATCCATGGCGCCGACTTAGAGCCATTCAAATTGAAGTGGACCGGTTTTGGGCAAAGTGGCGGGAACTAGCTGGCCCAAATCTATTCATTAGACCCAAGTGGCACCGGACAGAGAGAAATGTTACAGTTGGTGACCTTGTTTGGATCGCTGACCCAAATGCCAGTTTCGTCTCGGCCGGATTGTGACCGCTTTCCCTGACAGTAAAGGAATAGTCAGGGATGCTAACATTGCGACTTGTACTGGAATTCCTGTTTCCCAGACGGATGTAGAAGAGTTTTTCACTGCCCATGATAGTCATCAGAAGAGACGTGAGAAGGCTGGTCGTCCTTCTCCCTGTGGAGGACCAAACTGCCTTGGTACCCATTTCTTTCCAAACCCCCCTGTCCTCTGGCTCAGCTGTCCCTCATTCACAGCCCAAACCCTCACATTCACCGCCCAAACCCCTCTCATTTGCTGCCTAAGCCCCAGTTACTGCCCTTACATTTTGACTTGTTGGTGTAAGTCTAATGTTGCCATCTTGCCTATACATGCATTACACTACACGGGCAGTACACCACACCTGCCAAAACAATATAATGACTGGGACTTTGGCCGCGTCTTCATTGGACGCCTGGACATTTTATATTAAAAATAATAATAATAATAATAATAATTAAAAAAAATAAATAAATAAAAAAATAAAAAATAAAAAAAAGGCTTAGTAAGTTCCCTGGATCAAAAGATCAGGAACTTAAGTGGGAGGTGTTAAATTTTCTGTATATTTGTGTAATCTTTGTTGTTTCATGTTTGTGTTTGTTTGCAAAGGCTAGATAATGTTATATCTCATTAGTGTAGTACCTCTTTAAGAAAGGTGTGTCCTGCAAGATCATGTGACCAGTGGTTGCTTCCTTTATAAGGAATCACACTTCAGTAGTAATTGTATCTGGTTCAATAGTGGTTTCAACCCCGGTGTGCAGCCACTTGGTGAGTTGATGTTCTCTCTAGTTTCTTGCCTGTTTGCTATGTTGTAATGTTGAACTGTTGTTTACATATGCTCCTTTTTGTTCCATATTAAGATAGGTGCTATGCACCGGTAAAAGCTGACTGTTTGTTTGGTTAGTGTGAACCTGTTTAAAGTTCATAAAAAGTTGTGAACTTTTGGAGCGTAATACAAAAGACTGGACTTTGTTGTTGTGTTATATTATGCTATTGATGTTTTGTCTGTATCCATTTGTGTTTAATTAGCTTGTCATCCTTGTTAGCTTCCTGGTTTGCCACAAAGCATTTTGGGAAATGTAGTTTCCTGTACCCAAGCTAAAACTTGCCCTGTTTTGGAATGAAAAACACATATTTTATATTGTATTAATTATATGTTTATATTGATATTGTTATGTGTATGTATATTGATCATGTTTATGTTTTATTATTTATATTTTGAGAACTTTGTTACTATTTCAGGTTTATTACCTGTTTTCACTTTGGAAAAATAAATTGAGAAAAGATTAAGTGGAGACTGAGTAATATCCTTTGTGGGTTGCCCTTTCCGTTGGGAGAATAAAAACGGAACAGTATGACAATTAATTTTTGTTGTAGTTTTCTCTAAAGGCATTGATATAATAAACGCAAACAAACCCTAGCTAACGCTAAGCTAACTGAAACTAACTGACTTGCATTGAAACCTATGCAAAGCCAATAGCATTGAAGGCTAACTTAGCAAATAGCACTGCTTGCCTGATGTTAACCTTTACATGCGGTGTGTGTGTGTAGTGCGTTAAAGGAGACCTAATCACACTAGTGGTTTCTAACCTAACTTACCTTTCCTGTCATTTCCTTTTACTGAAAGAACGTTGACAAATGTTTAAATCGCCATCAATATTGGTTTGTTTCAGTCAACAATAATTTGTCATTGAACCAGTGCATTACTCTTATAAATTGCAGTAACCAGGAATCTGTGCATTTATAATTTGAAATTTCAGTGTAATTTCTTAAATGAAATTACATTTTATTTTATTGGCATTACAACATCCACTGGCTTATGTGTTGATATTTGTTTTGTAAAAGTTTAATGACAATTCTATTGAACCTGAATCAACATTTGCCATTATTCTTTTGAAATTTAATTTCACTGGCTGAGTAATTTAATTATGATTGCATCTACGATTTGAATAACAACTTTGCAGTCAATTCAGGGTTGGTTTATTTACATCACCGCCACTGTTGATTTAATTTATTCACAAACTGCTTCCATAGCAAGACCAACTGCGTAAATTGAATCAACAACTGGCCCAAACCTATTTTACTACCTCAATCATAGTAATTAGAGTTTGATTAAGATATTTAATGATTATTGTAATTTTGATTACTCAAAACTTTTGGTAACGCCCTTCCAAAATGTTTAATCATTAATTATCAAGCTAAATTTAATTTAGTTTACACTAAATCACTAACCCTAGGTGCCTGGACTCAACAGCGCCACCCCTTTTGTCAACCTTGTTACTGTAAAGGAAAGCACTCTCTCTCCCTCTCTCTCTCTGCTATCTTCTTCTGATCTGTTTGCTGCTGCTGCGTCCGTGAGGAACACGAAGCAGAGAGCTTATTTTGAAACATTTTTAATCATTCTTGGGTGAACTTGACGACTGTGTTTCAAAACTGTAGGCTATATGCTCACTAACCTTCCCTCCTCAGCGTGAATAATCCCACCAGCCAAAGCAGGCCCACAGACACTCTAAGCGCCAGCAGAATCAAAGACGCACCCCTAAACAAGCTACTTGTTGTACTGTAGTCAATCTTACCAACTGATAACCCAACACTGTCACTGTTATTGGTTTCCTTCACCCAGGAGGAAATTCGAATAACCGTCGCAGTCCTTGGTGTTTAGAAACCCCATTTAGCTATCCCTCAACCAAAAGGTTTCACCCACTGTGGTGTTCTCTCCTCTCTCTCTCGCTTTCCTCTATTTTACAGGTAGCTCCAACCTTTCTTCATAACAAAAAAGGGAAGGAAGGACCGCCTCCCGCAGAAGTCCAAAGGCATCCAGCCATCTTCTGTACCGTTTCTTATTATGTTCTTCTTCTCTCAGTGTTCTCTAGCTGTCTCCCTGTGTGTGTTCTCTTATTGTCTTCCCCAGAAAGCCAGTTAGAAGCACATCCACCAAAGGACTGCAGCTGCAGAGAACCACACCCACCGGTACATCACACACCCAACATTAGATCACATTTAACACCGCGCCTTTACACTTGTCTTGCCTTGCTGTTTGTTTTGTTTGCTTGCTCTCTTCCAGGTCTGTGTCAGTCAGGTTTCTAACTCCCCCCACCTCACCGCATCGCAACATGTCTCGCACAACAGACTCTGCTGATCACTGGGAAGACCTAGAAACCTAACTGTCGCTACAAGCAGCCTGCTACCCAAGGCTGCAGAGACAGCAAAACATCAGACACAAACCCAGCTGGATGAAAACATTACCAGCCTCATGCAACAGGATCCAAGTCAAAGCTTCAGCCACAAAGAACTGGCCAAGCCGACCGGCTCCTTAAGCCACACACTCATCGCGACCCTCGAACTGAGCGACAGGCACACCGCCCATCTCCAACAGGAGCTGAAACCCGCACAGCGACGCATCAAACAGCTGGAACTGGAGGCTCAGGAACATCAGGAAAAGTCAGTTGAAGTGGACCAGGATGCAGAAGAGTTCACCATGCTCAAAAGGACTTTGGAATCCACCACACAGGAGAGGACATAAATCGAAAGGGACTATAACAATGTCACAAACGAGCTACAGTATGCAGAGCAGCTACTGGATAAAGCAATGGCTGACTTCAGAGACAAGAACGGCATTCGAAGCCCACCTGAACGAGGCGAGGAACGAGGTTAGCCGCCTGGCGCAACAGCTATACTACGTCCAAGAGGAGTCTGACAGTATCAAAGAGGAACTACGGCATGCCTAAGAGCTACACCCAGAGCCATCGAGGACACAAAGGGTGCCAAGCTTATCCCTGGCAAGTAGAACCGGGTCCCCTGTTCCTGAACGGACACGAGATCAAAGCGGCGAGGAGGTGAGGCCTAAAAACTTACCGGCTCCCTCCAACGAACTTTACCACCAGAGACCATCGCACGGGCTTGACCTCAAAGACCTTAACAAAGTCGTCAGGAACATCACCAAGTCCACCCCAGGCGTGTCAAGCAGCCCAGATGTGCAAACCTATCTACAGGACCTCGATTTCCATCTGGAAGTAAGACCGAACATCACAGATAAAGATAGACTCTATTTACTCAGGGCAACATCTAGCCCTGAAGTACGCAGCTTCCTCAACCGGCAGCCTGCGCAAACAAAGACTGACTATCACCTGGTCCGAGAGGCCCTCATCAACAAATTTGCAAACCAGTCAGAACAAGGATTGGTGGCCGTCCTGGAGACGAGACAAGGCCTACTACAGCCGACTCAGACGGGCGTACTTCCAAACCCATAACGAGCAGGACATGGAACAAGACCTGAACTTTAAGACTCTTTTCCTTTGAAACCTGCATCCCGGTGTAAGCCATCATCTGGGCGTGCTAGCGTGCCCACGCACAATGAACATTCAGCAGTTACAAGAATTAGAACAAAAGGCCTATGGCAAACAGAAGATGTCTGCAGAAAAGAGCGCAGCGCCATAACGCCAACCGTCTTGACTTCAACACGCAAAGTCACGAACTGGCACTAGAGGGTGCTCCATATGAAAGCACCAGCAAGCCACCGCCCAGAGACTGGAATGCATCCTGGCCCAGCAGAGAATGAGACTTCCACACAGGTACTCATCCCAAGCAAAGAAACAGCTGCTGGGATGAACCACGTGGACAACAACGCTCACCTGAACGCCACTGTGAAAAGTCATGGTACCGACCAAGACCCCATGAACGTCAGTGGGAAGGATCGTGGAATCAGTCAGCCCCATCTGGAAGCAAAAGGGGGAAGAGCTCATGGGAGTCCAACGAAATCTACGGGGGTAAACGACAAACACACTCCGGTGCATCCAGCCCGAGAAGTCAACGAAATAACTCCCAGAGACTCCAGCTCAACCGAGCTCAAACTGAACCCACGTATGACGAAGACAAAACATCACCACACTTTGACCCACAAGAACTAATGAAAATAATGATTAGAGAATTCTTGGGAATGGGATAAGAAAGAGAAACCTGATTCAGCCTGACTATCCACCGGACAAGTAAGCAGCGTCCACCTGCTACAGCAGAGCACAAAGAACCGCACTTCATCATCACAGAGAACTATCACCACTCCTCTGAAGAAACCCAGTTCAGCACTGACATCCGGCCTCTCTCAGCCCAAACTCCAATCCCTCAACTCCTGGGGAATCTCATTGAGAAAGGTATTGCAAAAAAGTTTTACCTCCCTATCATAGAACGCCACATTAAAGTTGAAGCCCTCCTCCACACAGGAGCCGACGTCACTCTGAGTTCAACAGAACTTCTGAAGGAAGTTCAAGAAAGGACACAGAGGCTTCACAGCTCCTTTAGACTTCAAAGGTGTGAGTTAAACCTTCAAGCATATTCTCACACGGGCCTCCAACTAAACCAGGTGACCCCAGTCAACCTGACATTAGGACCGATAAACCTTGTTCCTCCAGTCTACATCTCCCCACTAAAGACATATCCACTTCTCATATGAAAGGACCTGCTTAATGTCTTTGGGCCATTATAAGACTTTAAACACCTCAAGATGTGGACTCAAGCCTCTGCCTCTCCAGTGTGTAAACATCAACGAGTCGCAGTGTCAAACCACAGACACCGTCCCTCCTCAATGACTGGTGATGCAAAGCCAAGGTCAAGCTCAAGCTCAGCTTCAAGCAGCAAGATCCAAGACCCTTTCCTCTGCTCACTACAAGCGTCTGACCCAGACTCATGCTTCTTTCAGGTCATGACCCCCATAAATGTCCAGGACATGCAAGTATCAGATGTGACACTAGCTCTGTGGCCAGAAAGCTCAGCCAGCAGCCTGAAGCTTTTCAAAGCATCAAAGCAAAAACATCCGAACTTGCCACACGTCCCTAAGCGCAGCCCGACACACCCGGGTGTGTCACCAACATTTGTGCGAAAGAACAAGACTCCCATTGCACTATATGAACCAATTCAGAAAATCAGTGACTCCATGCTAGGAAAGGGAGACATCCGACCGGGTAACAACACATACCCGGCTCCCATGTGGCCTGTTTCAAAGCCCAATGGCAAATGGCAACCCGTTGTCGACCACCACAAGCCGAACCAGCAGATGCCCGAGTATGCTCAAAGCCACAAATCAGCACATAGTGATTGGCTAGCTGCCTGGCAGAACTGTTTGACTGACACCCTGCACTCCACCACGGAAACAGGTGCGTTGCACGGAGAGTCCCGGACTTGTGACACCCAACCACCCACCCTGTCTGTTGCTGCCATTGCCCTTCGCCACCACGCCGCTGGCTCTCACAACCCCACCCCTGCCCGTGCCGCCCTTTCACCTCAGTTCGCTGCTGACGGTCTCATCATGCTACAAGCTTCAGATCCAGCACTGCGAACTATCACCTCTCACATACTCAACCCTCTGGCTGCTCCCATCTCTCCATCTGACCACTCCTCTGACCTCCGCCCCCTGAACTCTATCAAGCACATCCTGCATCTAACAGACTGTTAGCTCACGTATGTCCCTGAGCCCCTCACTAAGCCAAGGCTCGTAGTACCACAGGGCCAGAAGGGGGAGGAGGCTGACACATGCCCACGATGCACCATGCGCTGGACACTACGGTGCCAAGGCCACCAACGAGACACTGAAACAGTGGCATACTGGCCTGGCATGCGACAAGATGTGGCGGAACACGTAAAAGAATGCCTGGTGTGCTCAGGGTTCTTGCACCATTTCTTGCACATGCTTTTTAAGACCTTTTTAAGACCTCAACAAATATAATTTAAGACCCAAACAA
>JAUCMT010000762.1:0-10814 GCA_032357475.1 Enteromius thamalakanensis | reverse complement strand
GTATCAAACTGGTAGCCCTTCGTATGACTCAGTACCCACGAAGTAGCTCTCAGTTTCAAAAAGGTTGGTGACCCCTGCTCTAGAGGTAGTGCAGCCTCTGGCGGAACCTCCGGGGACTTTATGGCCTGAGCCGATACATTTGGTTTCAGTGCAGCCACCAGCAGAACCACCAGAGAAACTTGGGTTTTTGTCATCACCCCTAGTGGTTGTGTAACCACCGGCGGAAACCCATGAGGTTCAACAACGCCAGCAATCTGGTGCAGTGGTCTTAGGCTGTGGCTATGACTCTGAGTTGCTGAACATCTTTGATTGAGAGTGGGACTCAGGAATGACGGTCATTTTGTAGAGTGGCTCACGGGTGGCAGCCATTTTGTGTAGTGGCTGGGGCTCTGGAATGGTGGCCGTCTTAGACGATGCCTGTGACTGAGGCAGGGCGGCCATCTTGACTGCTGACTGTGACTGAGGCAGGGCGGCCATCTTGAGTGCTGGCTCTGACTGAGGTATGGCGGCCATCTTGAATGCTGACTGTGACTGAGGCATGGTGGCCATGTTGTGGGCTGACTCAGACTGAGATATGGCGGCCATCTTGTATAGTGGATCAAATGTGGCAGCCATCTTGGGCAGCGGCTGAGGTGTGGCAGCCATCTTGTGCAGTGAATCGAGTGTAGCAGTCTTCTTGTGCAGTGGATGTGGCTCTGCAGCGCTGGGCTGTCTCTCTGACAATTGCTCAAATAGGGGATCTTTTCTTTTACCTTCCCTACCATGAGTGGAGATCCACAGTACAACAAAAAAAAGTCAAGGAATGGAGCTAGAGTCCAACTAGGATGCTCCTCAGGAAGGTTCATACTAATATCTGAATCAAATCCACTCCAGAAATAGCCTTTTATCAGATCCTCATCGCCGGGAACCATGTGGATATACAAAATAAATTCCCCAACATAAAATTCGATGGGACAGCCATTTTGAACAATGGAGCACACTGGGTTGCCGAGAATTCCTGCAAGATCCATTAGGGGTCAGTTGTTCTGTAACATGCTTGGAGAATATGAGGCAAACACAAGGGAGGATCTATCCGCAGGAGATTTTGATGAGGTTCTAGAAGTTCAATACAACAATGAACAGGGACAGAGCCAATAACAAGGAGCAACCATTACAGACATTTAACAACTGACAGACTCAAAACCAGACTGGCTTTATACTGGGACTGGTGCAATAAACTAATTGGTAACCTGGGTAACTAACAAGGAAGTGGGTGTGTCTGAATGAGTGTCCATGACAACTAATGAACAGAGTGGCAGAGAACCAGATGAGGGAGGGGCAGAACTGGAAAACATTCACATGAACAACATGAACTGATAAAACAACAGAAAAACTAGAAAACATGACATAAAACAATTGCATGGATCATTATTCTTAAACTTTCTTTTAATGACTCCACAACATACTACAAACTGACTGCAGGAAACTGAACTCCCTAAACTGAGAGTCTACTCTGAGAGTTAGCAGACATGTAGACACCTAGTTGCAAATTACTAAGAATTCCTGCCATTTACAAAGTTGTAAAGTTACTTCTAGTTAGCGTGGACTAACCAAATAAAGTGTAACATAAAAAATAAGGCATTTTAAAAATGACACAGGCACATTAGTAATTTCTATATTAGCTGTGTAGCCTAAAAGTTTGTACTGTTTGCGCAGCTGGTACGTGATAATGCAGATCTCCGCTGTGAGCTTCCGAAGCTGGAGAAGCGTCTTCGTTCTACGGCTGAGCGGGTTCGGGCGCTGGAGACAGCACTGAAGGACGCTAAACAGGGCGCCATGAACGACCGCCGGCGTTACCAGCAGGAGGTGGAGCGCATCCGTGACGCCATGCGCCTGCGCTATCCTATGCGCCGATCCAACGCTGCTCAGATCGGTACCGCACCTTTTCTGACATTTACGAGAGTTTCTGTTTGTGTCAACAGCTTGAGTTATTTGCAAATGCTATATGATAAAATTCCATATATTATAATATAAAAATGGTGTTTTTGTTTTGTTTTGTGTTTGACCGCTGTAGCTAAGCCAGTGAGACCTGGACACCATGTTGCAGCCACTTCTCCCACCAGCTTCTCCTCCACCCGCGCGAGTAAACCTGCCACATCCTACAGCAACGCTCTCTTCCTGCAGGAGGAGAAATCTGCGCTTCAGAAAACCAACACGTGAGTTTCTGTCCTCCCTGAGTGCCCTGTGCCCTCCTCTCCTCCTCTTACCTGTTGTTTCTTCATTTCAGTGTTGGGTACAGCACTGTGAGAACCATGGACATAATGAGCTCCTGTCCGCTCGACGTGGAGAACGGTAAGCGTGTGCACTACAGTCATTTGTCCACATTACTACATCTAGCAGCCAGCAAACAATCATGATGCATTCAGGTATTTGTGACAGTCAATTGAGTCCTTACAATAAGGGGGTGATATTATATTATTAAATATTATATTATAATGTCTATTATACAGTATATACAAAGTGAACAGTGAACATGCAACTTCACTTTTGGTAGATAAAAAGTTTAGTACTGTTTGTGCCTCAAATAAATAATATCAAAACAAATACCAATTTGCAAATAAAAAGTAGCATATAGCAGGCTGTTTTTGTGTGTCGCTAAAATAACTGGAAGTGGATGGCACTTTTACCTAAAAACATTTGCAAATTCAAAAAAACAATATGTGCTTATGCAAGCATGTGTGTTTGCTTGAACAGTAGTAACCTCTTCCTTTATGCTTTTCAGGAAACAGTACAGATATTAATGATAACAGGTAAGCAAACTCAATATATATCATGGCGTTATGTGTTGACTGACTTCAGACAAGATTCAATTTAAGTCTAATTAGAGAATTTTAATTTCAGCTTAAGCTAGCATCAGCATTAAGCATAAGCACTGCTTCTGTGTTTCAGGAGCGATGTTCACTGTGGCAGCATAGTGGAGGATGCTTCACGAATCTATATCATGCAACAGGAGAGCGCAGCCAGTTAATCGTTTAATGTAAGCCAGCACAATGAATATAATGAGCTAAGAAGCTACTGTTTTCGTCAGTGTGCTCATTTTGTCCTGCTTTCTCCAGATATTCCAGTTGTGTGCATGCAGCCGCCCAGCCCTCGCCATCTTCGTAGAGCTCCAGAACTTTCATTCCTAGACGTCTTGGCTCTGTAGCGTCTTCTACTGTATGAAATATATCGTTCATGCAGAGTCATATCACGTATCCTGTCTCATGTATCTCACTGTTGCATGTTTGTCTGCTTAGAAAGAGAACAGCTCATAGCTTGTAAATGAACCCTCACGTACAGTAAATATTTGAATACACACATCTGTATTGCTTGCTTTATAATATAAGAGAAGAGTACTAGAAATAACTTCCCTTTAGTCTTGCTGAGCCTTAATGACAGACGGTTAAATATTGTGAATGTGTATGCGTAAATACACACTCCCAGATCCACATATAACAGTGTGTGTGTCATCATGTAGATTTTGATACATATTATATTCAAGTACTGACTACCTCCAATTGTGAAAACATTTTCAATAATATTTGATTTGCGTATTTGTTATCCCATCAAAAACGATTGGGATGAAAAATTGCTGTGATGTGTTGAGAATATATCATAGAGATTCACAGATTCCTGCGGTTCTAAAATGCCCCAAAAGCTTCCGTTATTCTGACAACGGTTCTGACCAATCACAGCTCTGATTTCTCTCACCAAATCCTGATCAGCCAGTCAGGATGACAGAATGAAGAACCTTGTGATCTTTCCCTGCAGGATCCTGTGAGCTCCACCGGTTGGTCCCAGTGTGACTCCGTTCTTTCCACTTCTTCAGTTCTCTTTGAGGATGTCTTTAGATAGATACCCTTCACTTCTATATTTAGCAAGACAATGAATGACTGTGGCCGTGAAAACTGTATAATGCGGAAGGTTTAATTCTAGATTTAGTTAGCACTGACATTTTGCTTCTTACATTTCTTCCCTAATTCAAACCTCTGTCGTCACCGCTAGAAGAGAGAATTTCACCAAAAACTTGAGAAACAGATGAAGAGCGTTTGTGCAATAGGTCAGCTGATTTACTCAAGACATCTTTATTGAAGGTTGTTTTATGTGATATATGTACAGTGTGCTAGTTTGCTGGAAGCCAATCCGATAAATAAATGTAATTCAAAGGAAAACTATTCTGTGTTTTTTTTGTCTGTACTAACTTAATCATATCTTGGTTATGTTTTTAAAACAGGTAAAGGTTTGCCTTATAAATTGCATTTCAGGCACTAAATATATATAAATAAACACCATCACCAAAAAGGGCACTTCAGAGTGTAAGGGGGAAAGGGTATGTGAAGGTTGAGTTCACCACCATCTTGTGTTTGCTACTAATAATGCTAATTTTCATCATCTGATCATAGAAGCCAGTTCCATTTGTCTGATAACTAAATATACTGGAGTTTGTTTTGGGATGAGCAAGGAGAATTTTTCATGAAACCCTCCCAAAAATCATGTGCTGATGTGCTAATTGATCTTTTTTTTTAAGTTTAGATTTTTATTAAATAAAAGATCATAAGGATTCAAAATGCAGATTCATTTTCACAGCCTACTTTGATTTTTACAGAGTGTCTGGATATTTTAGGCCATGACTGATATATATATTGTAAAGAGGCCGAAGACAGAGAGGGATCCATTTGCAGCTTTTATTAAGAATAGTCGTACAGGCAAAAGATCTGGGGCTCTGTATCAACGCTGCGTACGCACAAAAACTGTGCGTACGTGCATTTCTTGTGCGTATTCGCTTTATGTCCGTTGGCGACTTCTAGAGGCAATTGTTTTAAATTGCACACTACATAATTTCAAAGTACCAACACATGCGAAAAACATTGCTATTAATTTAGAATTGATAAAATGGGTTAATTGACACATTTATTTTATACCAATTATGTGATTTAGAACATATAAAAGCATTTGCAAATGTATAAAACCCTTAGTCTATGGCAATGGCAGCGTTGGCCTTATTAGAGGACATTGTCAATGGTCGAATTTGAAGGGAACGCGTTTTTAGGGATCATAGTGACTTTCTGGCCCACGATGATGAGTGGCTTATTAGCCGTTTCAGATTTCCAAGAGCTATCCTCTTGGAGCTATGTGCTGAGTTGGGTCCAAATTTGGAAAGAGAGACAGCGAGGAGCCACGCATTACTCGTTCCCTTACAGGTGCTCACAACACTTGGTTTCCTGGCAACTGGTTCTTTCCAGAAGGGAACTGGCAGACCGCTCAGGGTTAAGCCACTCGTCTTTGAGCCGTGCAATGCCAGCTGTATGGGACGGGATCATCCGCATGTCTAGCAGGTATATAAAGTTTCCATGACATGCAGCTGACCAGCCAAACATTAAAGCGCAATTTGCAGCGATCGCTGGTTTTCCTAATGTAATCGGAGCGATCGACTGCACACACATTGCTATAAAGGCGCCATCTGAAGACGAATTTGCATACGTGAATCGGAAACATTTCCATTCTATAAATGTGCAAATAACATGTGATGCAGAAATGCGCCTAACAAATATTGTGGCAAGGTGGCCTGGGTCAACCCATGATTCATTCATCCTAACAAACAGCATGGTTGGGATGAGGCTCCAAGGTGGCAGGGTGCGCGATGGGTGGCTTCTTGGTGAGTAATGTATTTTAAGATTTTATTCCAGCTCATTTCTCGATTGTATCTTATTGAAAGTAATTATTTAACTAGGAGACCGCGGCTATCCATTAAAGACGTGGCTGTTAACCCCCCTCAACAACCCACAAACTGACCAAGAGCGCAGATACAATGATGCCCATTCTCGCACTCGGTCAGTTGTAGAGCGCGCAATTGGACAGCTAAAATGCAGGTGGCGCTGCCTTAGAGCGGAGTGGAGGGGTGCTGCTATACCGGCCTAACAAAGTGTGTCGCATCGTATTGGCCTGTGGTGTGCTGCACAATGTCATGCTCAGACATGGCATACCTGTTGATGAGGCAGTGGCACCACCAGATGACCCAGACCCAGGACCAGCGTGTATACAACCTAGCCAACAAGCCAATCAATCCCGCCAACGTGCGGTAATATAAAAAGGTAATCAGAGGCTAAGTTTATTTTTCAACCAATTCCTTTAAGGACTGGCTTTTGTCTGTGAGTGCATCAGTTATATTTTTCAGATGACTGTTAATTTCTCCGGTGGCCCTAACAATTTGCTCTTGTGACTTCAGAACAACATGCGTCAAGGCCTGATGGACGGGTCTCAGGAATAGGAGAAAGTGCTGGAAATGCCGGAGACACTGGGTTCTGGCTGCTCAGGAGGGAGGGACTCTGAGTGTGTGTCAGTGGATGTTGTTGCACCATCTAAGTGTAATAAAAAAACAAGCACGTTAACTGATATTTGAGTCAATTTCTTATGAGCACACACATATTTATAAATGCAATGGATACATAAATTAAACTCTCCTATGTACATTGCTTTTATTGGAAGTAAACTGATGTTTAAATGAATGTTTTGCCAATAACATATGTAACCCACTAGAATATAATTCTAGGAAGTTCTGGGTTAAAGTGTTCATTTTATTGTTTGTTAAATGATGCTCGCATTTAGAGTTAATATATTAATTAATAATAAGTCTAAAGCCTTTATTTTCATTGGTTATCTTTGTGTTAAGGTCCTCCCTCCCAAGGGAATAGGGTCTTGTAATTGGTCAAGAGAGGAAAGACTAGGTACGTGCAGCAGAGTAAAGAGGAGTGTAACAGAGAGTGGAGGAGAAAATT
This sequence comes from Enteromius thamalakanensis, assembly GCA_032357475.1. Lineage (NCBI taxonomy): Eukaryota > Metazoa > Chordata > Actinopteri > Cypriniformes > Cyprinidae > Enteromius > Enteromius thamalakanensis. The sequence continues at coordinate 4,020 of JAUCMT010000762.1, read as the reverse complement.
GAAGAGAAAAGACAGATTGCAGTAATTACTGTTTATTAATCGATAAACCATCGCATTAATAGAGCAAGCAGTATATATTGTGAGTGTGTATATTCCGGTTGCGGAGTGTATTTTGTTTTCTGTATGAATTTCTCTGTGTATTGTTTTCCACCATTGCAGTTACATCATTAGTTTGTATCTAGCGTTTAATCAGTGTGAGTTTTGCGTTATCCTAAAAAATATCGTAAAAGCAGAAAACCAGGACTGAAATCAACAAGAATTCCTCGCGTGTTTGGATCGAGGGAGACCAGATAGCGCCCCAAATCACCGTGAGGTTTGGGGTTCCTCTGGCTGCACTGGAGGCTGACACATGCTAGAGGCCCGAAATAGAGCAGGACGTGGATTCAAAGGAGGCCTAATACAGGATTCCCCTTCGTGATCTGCCTTGCACAGGAATCAAGGTAGTTTGTTGATTTATTTTGTGCTCAGGAGAGTGAAGAGACCAATTTTCAGTTTTTCTGGTTACCACGAACACGAGCTACGATTCAGGCCTGCAACAGGGTGGGTTGAGAATTACTGGTGTGTGTGTGTGTGTGGGCCCACAAATGTGTAATATAATTCGTACTGTGTTATTCAGTGTGTTACTGGTCTGAAGGTATTTAAAAATGTTAAAATTGTTTAACGTGCATTGAACATTTCAGTTAATTTAATAATTTAGAAGCTGTGATATTTTATAGTTGAGGCTAACTAACAAATTGTGTGATCACATCACTATGTGAAATTTGTTTTTTTTTATTCAGTTTCTTTTATATTTACGTTAATTAAATTCTGTGCATTTGTTCTACTTATTCAAGTGTTTCATTATTAAAAAAAAAAAAGAGTATATTCTGAAAAAAGGGAAGATTTGTTTGTATAGATTTATTTAAACTATTACATAACAAACATCCATTGCAGTTAGTGACATCAGAGGGGCCTTAATACAACATCTCTTAGGAACTAGAATATTGAACCTGGTGCTGCCTCTTACTAAATTAGTTCAAAAACAAGGTAGGGGGTGCTACAAACTTTCGGGTGGGTCGCTGGACAAATTGCCCACAGCTGTTAGCAATCAGCTAAACAATTCCCTCGTTACGATCGCCCAATCAAATCCTTTCCAAGAACTATAAAACCACAGTTTCCCATTCATCCACCTCTCGCTTTTGCAAAGAACGCTTCAGCTTCTGAACAATCGCTAAGATGTCCAATTCAGATTCTTCCGATTACCAGCGCGAGAAGCCCGTTCCCCGTTCAGCTAATGCTAACACCCAGCCCAGCCAGCAAGCCTACTTGGCCTCCCACCTCGCCCAGAAGGCTAACCCGATTCAGACCTGCCTCTTCTTACACCTCCGCCCACTCGACAACCAGCAAGTGGACCATCATTACATTTCGGCAAACTTTAACCGCCATGGGAATATCCTATTCCCTTAAAGCAAACAAGATAGATCTCCTGATTATTCTAAACAAACACCTCCCGGACGCCATTCCTCCCGCCACTCCACCGAGGAAAAGAACACAGAAAGCGTCAACTCACTCAACTTCAGCCCCGACATCTTCTCTCTGCCCTTCAGGTCGCCTCAGGTCCTCCACAGACGCCGATCCAGCCACCATCTCCTCACCGCCGCCGACTTCCAGCCATCCGCAGCAACCCAACACAGCTCAGCCAGCCACAGCCATCCACCAGGCAGCCCGGTCCTTTCACCAGCGTTTCCACCGCCCAGCTCCACCAGGCTATCGCCGATTTCTTCACCGGCTGGCCTTCTGCTCCAAACAGTTAAAAACCCCACCAACTTTCCATTTTCTCTCCCCACAGACTTTAATCAGCCCAGGCCCAGATTCTCTTCTCTTCCTCCACTCTCCCTAACCTTTCTTCTCTCCAACCCGCTGCCGTTCTTCCCTCTACCTCTAACCCCTCCCAGGATTTAAGAAAGAATTAGATGCCACGTTTATGATCGACCAGGGAATTGAATTTGCGGATGCAGACCAAAATCTGCGAAGATGTGCGCATTCTGTGAACGGGGGGTGAAAGGCATATTCTCGGTGGTCAGTCGTTCTTTCACAATAGCGCTGCCGCTGCAGTGAAGCGAAACACAAGATTTTCCAGTGGGCACGGAGGCAGGAATAAACTGAATAAACATTTAATGAAAAACAAGGATATAACTGAACAAAACTCACGGGACCTACCACAAATATACAGCAACGTAGAGGAACATTAACGACTGACATTTGAACAAGACATGGGGCATGGAATTTATATTAAGACTTCAAACACACCTGGACAAAAGACGGCTGGAAAAGAGTGAAACACTGATGAGAGGGCGGGGTTACAAACGAGGAGCAGACACAAGGAAGCTGACAGGTAAATAAACATAGAGCCCATGGACAGATAAACAAACACAGAACACGCCTATGGCGTGACAGCCCTAACAATTTAATATAATAGAAGATTATACAAATAGCTTAGAATATAAAAATAGTAAATTGAATGTTTAATGTAACAAAAATGTTTTAAACATCTCTGATAATCCCTGGTTGCTATGGTCACGCAGGTTTGTTTATGCAATAAACTCGTGGCCACGACTTCTTATGTTGAGGGAACAACATATTTTTCTTGTGGCCATGAGCAATGGAAGTCGTTCTCTCACCATAGCATCTCGAGGCCACGACATAAGGATGTTGTAACCTCGAAAAAACAATAACGTGGCCACGACATATATCACATTCCCACAAGTTAATAAGTCATGGCCATGACAAAACTAAGGGAACCGAAGACGTTCCCTCCCGGTCACCGTACAAACCTTACCTGATTTAAATGTTTTTATATTTCATTTTTAGCTTCTGCCATGTTCTTTTGATACCTTCAGGATTGCACCTACATGACAATTACAATTAAAACTATGTTATTGCATCTCAGTTTTACCTTTTGATATTACTGCAAAAAAAAAAAAAAAAGCTTCACTGACCTTGAACAGGGACATGTACTGTAACTAGATTAATGGGATTTTTACTTAAAACTAGTACTTAGTACTGTTATATTCTAAATGTCATATCAACCTCTACCACTTGATTAAAAAAAGACAGACACACTGAAGTTTAAAAGTGCACTTTTAGATATTTTAAAAACTCAATTTATGAAATGTTATCTTAAACTGAACAAAGTGTGCAAAAGTGGAAAACTTACATAAAACAAGAATGTATATTAACCTAATGTTCAGTGGAAATGTTTAATCAAATTTGTTGTTGAAACTATGCAAGCTATGTAGAACCTTCTCCTGAATTTTAGTTTCCTACCCAGACCCTTTATCCCCGAACTCTTCACGGAAGCGTGTCACTCTTGCCTGTCTTCAAAACTTGAGAGCCCTGCATTTTTTTTAAAGGTTGCACAAATACCTTAACTAATGCCTAATCCTGACTTAAGCTAAGCCCTGTTTGTGAAACCGTGGAACCTGTGTCGAAGTAAACTCAGTAAACGTTTGTTCAGTTGTTGTCACAGGTGTGTAATCCAAACACGCAGAGACGTAGGAGCAGATTCACAACATTTAATAGAAACAGGGATCAAGGAAAACCACTATATACAAAGACAAAAACAGACGCTCACTTAAGAGTTACTAATAAAGGAAGGACAATCGATAATGATAAAGTAGACCCACCTGAACAGAATTACTGATTGAACAAAACTAGGTTACAGGGGAAAAACACAGAGCACATGGGAAATAACATGAAAACACATCCAAACATGTAACAGTTGTCATGCTATTTATATTTTGAGTCTAATAAATGTGATGAACACACACATGTATATGTATTTATATTTATAAACTCTAATCTTTATTTTTCCTGTTCGTTTGCTAGGTCTACCTGTTGATTTCCCTGCAAACATGCCGCTGCGGGGCCCATGCTGGCTTTTTGCGGGCACAGTGGGCTAGCGCAGCCCACACCAAACCTAAACAGGCCCAGTGCGGGCTTGCCCAGGCGAGGCCCACAGCTTTGGGCTCACTGCGGGCT
>JAUCMT010000761.1:18108-34318 GCA_032357475.1 Enteromius thamalakanensis | reverse complement strand
GACGAATAGGAATCTCGCTTCGAGATGTCCAATCTACTCTACGTGTATATAAACATGCCAATGAAATTGGCATTTGCTGATTAATATCACGACCTGGTCACTATGTTCCCGAGGGGGGGCAAAAGGGTTAAATCCTCCTCGGCCCTCTACTGTACCCTCTTGAACCTGTCTCTTGTGCTGAGAGCATTGAGACAGGTCCCCTTTGAGCCATTGCCAGCAATCGAGCTGAAGTTTCTATCAATGCAGGCATTTTTGGTCGACGAATCGTGCCTAGAGTTTGGGCCCGAGGATTCCCAGGTAACACTGAGGCCACGGCCCGGCTACTTGTTCAAGGTTCCTACTACTCCTTTCAGAGATCAAGTGGTGAACCTCCAAGCGTTGCCCCCGGAGGAGGCAGACCCAACCCTGCTGTTGCTGTGTCCCGTCCGAGTACTTAGATGCTACGTAGACCGGACACAGAGCTTCAGGACCTCAGACCCGCTCTTCATTCAGCTGTTGGGTGGGTGACACCTAACATGTTCACTAGTTTTATAGCGTGTTGAAACGTGTTCTCACCTCAAACAGCTAAAGAATCGGAGTAGGACCTGTTCGGTTGGCTTAGCTACTAATATCTCCAGAGTGTCCTTATCAGTAGACCCTGTTGAGTTCCTCTGTTCCCCTCGGCAGCTGGATGTTACGGAGCATCTGGCGCCAGGCCCTCGATACGCTGAATCCTTGAGAACCGCTAGAGGGCTGGGATTCCCTGAGTGTTACCCTTCAAGGATCTCAGGACATATTTATAGTTAAAAAAAAAAAAAAAAGACATGTTCCCCAGCAGTTGCTTCTGTGAGGGTTCAATCACCTAATATATTCCATATACATTGAAAAATTCATGATATATGTGAGTTCCGTCTTTACCTCCTATGGAAGGCTGACTTCCACACGTCTTCAGACGTCCCAGTGTTCCAGTTACTGAGGTAGCGCAAGCACTGGTTTCCTGTGATCCGAGTCCCAGCCTACAGACCAAACACAGGGGGTTTGGGAGACTCCCACACGACGCTGGAAGGGGCAGCTTCCATGGCGTTTTGGTAGGGATCCCTATTTGTCGGTCACCGATGTTACTCGAAGTGACCGAATCAAAGGGAACGTCTTGGTTACGTATTGTAATCCTTGTTCCCTGAAGAAGGAAATGGAGACGTCACGTCCAGTCACCATAGAGCTGTACGGCCGCTAGGGGACCGTGACACCGGCTCAGCTCCTCGGCGAAAAACTAATGAACGCTTAATCCGCTGACCTACTGACACTCGTGCTGCGATTAAGTGCAGCTGGATGTTAATCAGCGTATGCCAATTTCATTGGCATGTTTATATACACACAGAGTAGATTGGACATCTCGAAGCGAGATTCCTATTCGACGGTCACCGATGTGACATCTCCATTCCCTTCTTCAGGGAACGAGAGTTACAATATGTAACCGAGACGTTTCCCAACACACCCACCATTTGGGTGGAATGGCCAGTCAAAGGAATGAATTCTTAGCGGGAGAAACTTTCTTTGTTTCCGTTTATGACCCATTGGCATTTTTACTGCTGGTCTGGAGACTCGTTGTTGTTTATTTCAAAACATCATAGAAATTGTATGATGCATTTCGTGATCACATAGTATACATCATTGTTTCAGTAATAAAGAGAAGATAATTTTGATCTGTTTAGCGTCCTCGGGATAGTGGGGGAAAACCACTGGCAATTACGCATCCATATTAATGTAGAATGTGGTTCCAGGTCTGTAATTTATATGCAGATGTCAAAGGCTAAAAGGGTCTCTTTTAAATTTTTACAATATTACTGTATTACTAACAGACATTAATTTACCTTTCTTTATTTACAATTAAATACTTTAACTATTATTTATTTTTTAATCAGTTTTACACAAACGTGTCCAGTGTGGCTGACTCTTCACTCAATGCTCTCTGTGTACTGAGCTGTTAATTCAAGCTTGAATTCTTTAAGAATTTACATATGGGTCAGGGGCCAAAGTTAAATGCAATGATAATTTGCAAAACAATTCACAAATAACATTGAATTACCGAATTAAATTGACAGCCCTGCTAAAAACTCCAATGCCACGGCAGCATTAAGATTCCACCAAAGAATCTTCTGAAGCTGAAGGAGATGTACAGCCATCTGATATAGTCTCCGAGTGAGGATTCTTGGCCCTGGGCCACTGTGGTGTGTGAATCTATGGTCTGTGCTCACAATTTTTGATAGCCTTAGGTAGAGATAGAGTGATGGGTCTCATACACCGCCGCTGTAAAACACCACAGCTCTTCAGTTTATAATGTTTTTGCTCTTTCTGTTGTATGCTTTATTTTTTAGAACACAACCCTCCCCAAAAAAATACACTCCTTTCTTCTGCTTATCCCCATCTCAGTCTGACATGCGTGTGATTAATGTTTTTCATTTGATGTCCTCCTCTTGCCTCCACCAAGTAGCAACAAATAAAACTCCCAGCCAGAGCGTGCAAATGATCTCTCAAAAGAGCTGTAAAAGAGGAGAGATAAACGGAGAAGGTGGGAGAAACAGCGAGAGAGAGGATGAGCGAGTGCGTGTTAGGCTACATAGGACAATTCATAGTTGAAATCTGGCCTTTGGAAAGGAAAACATTTGCGGAGGAATGTGACGGAGGTGTTTCTCTGTGTATAGCTCTCCTCCCTAGAGAAATTCCCTTGTTGCTAATCTGCAGTTATTGCGATTGCCAGAGGCACTTTCCAAATTAAAGCAGGAACTTGGGGAGCAATTTCGAACCCCCCCAATCCCACAAAATCGTCATTTCCACTCAACTGTAACTCTCTCCAGCCTGTTGTCACGGATAAATTATCAGTTGGATACTCTTTGCTCTGATATTTTTATAGACACATAGATATGTTCCTCAGGATAAACAAAGATAATGAAGTGTTACTGATACAGACTCGTGGGCTGTGGACTGAGATGATGATGTGCTATTGTTGCAATTTAAAGGGATAGTTCACCAAAAATCAATATTCTGTCTTCATTTACTCACTCTCATGTCTTTCCAAACATACCACCATGCATTTATTTATTTTTTTCCTGTGAAGCACAAAGGAGGATAATTATAAAAAAAAAAAATTAAAAAAAAATCATAAAAAAAATCTCTGTGGGTTTAAAAAGCCCTCGTTAGAGAAATACTTGCATAAGAAATACAGATCCGAAATGGCATGAAGATGAATAAATAATTGTCTCTATTTTTACTTTTTAAAGTATTTATTTACATTTTTTTTTTTTTATTTAAGATGTTTTAGTACTTGTTCTGGTCTCACTGAGATTTCTTATATCCACATACCACACTGTTCATATCTTTTACGGAGATACACTATAAAATATATTCGGATTTTTATAGTCTTTTACAAAGTAAAATTCACCCCTTTTTTGTTACAGTGTAGGATTTACCTGCAACACGTAGCACCCTGCTTTTTCATTGTGCTTTGTTAGTGCAATAAAAGTACTTTCTTAGGAGTGAGAACATTAGATTATTCTCTTATATTAAGAAAATCAGAGACCGTAGGAAAATGGGGTTTTAAAAATAGTCCTAGAAGAGAAATCTTGGTGCACATTTAAAAATGCTACTGCAGAGCTTGAGCTATAACTGAGCGCATAATTTAAAGGCTACTAACAAGGCAAGTAATAATATTATTTAGATAAAGGTGACCAGTAAAAGAATGAACTTTAAGAATGATACAGATTGAATTTTTGTTTTGCGAAATAACTCATGCAAATAAATTTGGATTTGAACTTTCTAAACGACATTTAAGGATGTGAAGTTTTGTTTGTTTTGTACATATGATGAGGCATGTTTTACATTTTAGTGGTACTTAAACAAACGGCAGTTCGGAAGTTCTTTGGTGGTAACCGAATGGGAATCAGTGTACTGAAGCTGTATGGTTACAAGTACAAGGATAAAACTGATTCATCTAACCTCATACAAAAATTAACGAGTCTCCATATCATTAATCTGACTCCACAGATAAAGTATGATTATGATTGATAAGGGAATACATTTTCAGGAAATCATAAAATTCAGGTATTATAAGAATATTCTGACCTGATAAAGGAAATGATACAGATTGAATTTTTTTTTTGCGAAATAATTTTTCATTTTTTACATTGTAGTGGTACTTAAACAAATGGCAATTCGAAAGTTAAGTATCTGAGATGTGCATCCAAGCATTAGAAGAAACATCCATAGTCAGTATTTAAACAATTTTGAGCAGATGCTGGCATGCAACTTCTCTTGCACATCAATGCACAACTTTCGAGCAGATGTTTACAGTCAGCCTTTCCTTTCCTTTAGGTTGATATCAAACTCAGTAGAACAGCTCTATCATTTTTTTTATCTTGTTGGTGCATATATTGTGTTTTTGTTAATGACATTTTAAATCTCATCTCTATCCTGAAAAAGACTTTTTAGAGCACCGTTGCTGGGATAAAATCCTGGTTATTCTTATATTCTTTATATTCTTTGTTAAAGTGACTTAAAACCTCCTGATTCATCTTATAATTCAAGTATTTTTGAGTAGGCTATTTTTACAAGAGCCTCTGACTCACTACTTGGGACTGTGATTTGGTTTATCAGAACAGAATATTCTTATTATGCCTACAGTAAATTTTATGATTTTCTGAAAAAAAAAGGAAATGTAAGATAAAATGTATTTTCTTATCAATCATAATCATACTTTACCTATGGAGTCAGATTGATGATAAGGAGACTCGATGTAACTCAAGTAACTTTGTATGAAGTTAGATTAATCAGTTTTATCCTTGTACTTTTAACCATACAGCTTCGGTACGCTGATTTCCATTTGGTTACCACCAAAGAATGTTTATAGAAAAAGAGGATGTTGTATTTCAGAGAGATTAATATCAGTAATCATCTAGTTCTCTAGTGATCCTAAAGCAAAATAGTCTTTTTTTTTTTTTTCAGTATAGACTTTCAGTATATATTTTTGCTCATATCAGGAAGTTGAGGTGATTATATGGCAGTTCAAAGTCTTCTGCTCAGGCTTTAGATGTTCTCCAAGTGGCTTCGTTCTGTTTTTAGTCTATAAGGATGAAAAATGCTGTGCTCATGCACAGAAACTGCACTCAGCAGCACATCAGCCTGTCATCCCTCCATGGCAACAGCAGTGAAGGAGAGCTTAGAGTGTGTGATTAAACACTGCTTCTCATGTGGATGTTTCAAACAGCACTCTACAAAAACCACCACTGCCCCAGACTTCTGCATAAAGTCTAGTCCATTTTAGCTTATTACTGCCATTTGTATGGCCCACTTAGACAGGAAGAGAGTCTGCTGGTCATGTGAAATGTTTACATTTAAACATGATGTTTAGGGTTTAAATCATAGTGTTTCTGTGTAGTTCACATTAGACTACGGGGTTCCCAAACTTTTGCATGCTACACTCTTTCAAGAGTGTAGATGCCTCACAATGCCTTTTTGTCAAAAAGGTTTCACATAAAGTATCATTAACATGAACAGATGTTCATCTATCTGTTTCACAGAGGGTTCTTTGTGGTGAAAGAAGGTTCTTTAGACTGTAAAAAGGTAAGAAAGAGATGGTTCTTTAAAGAACCTTTGACTGATTGGTTCTTTGTAGAAATCAAAAGGATTTTCTACAGTATCACTATAAAGAAACGTATAAGCACCTTTATTTTGAAAAGTGTATAAACCACGTAGAGAGGTAGAATCAGAAATATGGATTAGGTATGAAATATTGCATTAATTAATGTTCAATATTGTATTAAATTATGTTTTCGAACATTCCCTTAATCAGTAGTAGATTGTTACATAGTACAACATGTCCCTTCCTGTTGTCAGCAGGTGGCGCTATGACTGTAACCGAATATGGGCATGTAGATATGTTCAGGGCAGGAGTCTTATGAACCGTGAGATTTGGGGTAGATCAGACATTGTGCAGCTGAGTTATAACAACTTCCTGTTTCATGGCAAAACATTGAATTTTGTCAAGACACCACGGACACGCCCTTCGATGAAAACTCTAGATCTTCACAATTTAACATCGCAAAGGCTTTTGGTTTACACTGACCAAATTTGGTGTTGATATAAATAAATCTCTGGGAGGAGGTCTTTAAATTATGACGTCAGAAAATGGCAAAAAAAAGTGTTGGCAAATGGCAACAAAAAAAAATACACACATTTTGTTGAGAAAATTAAAAATAATCAACTTCCTGTTGGAATATGGATTTCGTACCAGGAGACTTTTTGTAGGTATTGGTGTGTTAGTGTAACATGTGTATACCGATTTTGGTACATGTAGGTAAAGCACAGGTCAAGGCACACACTTTTGAAAGTGTATAGGTGGTGCTGTGGAGCCATTTTGCCACACCCACTTCTGAAACCATATAAGATAACATTTTTGCTAGTTCTGATGCATGTGCATCCTAAGTTTTGAGACTTTTTGAGTATGTTTATGCCCTCAAAACTGCGTTTCATTTAGGAGAATAATAATAATAACAATAAACAGGATTCTGGATTGGTAAGCAATAAAAACAAGGATGAACATGAGCATGAGGAAATGGCTGAGAGGTATACAGAAAAAAAAAGAGAATATATTTTTTGCTTTATTGGTGGCACAGAAAGTAAGAGATGCAGCCTAATAGGCTGTTGAAGTAATAATGCATAAACATTGAACTTGCAGTTCAGTAAGCGAGTCATGGAGTATGTTGATTTAGTAGCCGCCTTAACTGAATCAAAACACATGTTCAGTCAGTGATCAGACTGATTCTTTTTCAATTGTTAATTAATTTTTTTGTGAATCAGACTACATGTGTACATGATGTACGTCAAGCTCTTCCCGCCAGCTAAGTTGTTAATTGAATTTGAGAACTTATTTTTTTGTATTTCTGGCATGGCACAAGCACCCCAGCATTTTCACAATTTGCACGACCCACTTATTCCCACAGTAGGAAAATGGCTGTATTAGACGGTCTGTGAACAGCCCATTGGCGGTCCGTGGGTGGTCTGTAGGCGTGCAGATAGACTACAACCTACAAGGCACTTCCTGAATATATTACCACACAATGACCAGAACACACATTTCCCAAACACATTACCACCCAACACTGAACATGCACTATAAAATAAAGTGTATTTGGAAATGGTCAAAAAAAAAATTTAGCCGCTACACCATTTACTGTAGAATCTAAGATATAATTTCATGTTTACCAAGGTGACGATTACAGCCTTTAACACTCATTCATAAAATTTAAGAACTATTTTCGTGGTGCAGTTATTGATGAGTATGTTGTGTTTTTGGTTATGAAGATCCTGGGGCATTTAGAGAAAGTAGATCCTTAATCAGGGAAGTGCTGGCAAGAGAAGCCGGTTTTATTTTAACAAGACGTGAACCAATACATAGAGCACATTATAAATCAGCGCCATCAGTCAGCCTGCACTTTGAGGCCAATCCATCACCTTGGTGACACTTGAACCCCGAAGCATAACGCTTTAGAATCCAAGGGTGCTGTTCTGGGATCAGTTTGCTCTCACTTTATTCTTTAGCATATGAAAATGAGCTGATCTCACATCAGCAAAGACAACAAAACAAAAAATTACTGGCATATAGACCCAAACTCACTCCATGCCAGTATTTTTTGAAGCTCTAGTGCCTCTCAGGAACTGAGGATTCTGACTTAATCAGCTATTATAGACCATGTTTTGCTTGAGCTCAGAGGAGCATATTTGAAGGCGAGTACAAAGAAACTGGTATGAGTCAAAGAAAATCTTTTTCTACACTCGCTCTCAGTGAGCACAGCAAAACAGCTTTATGACCAGCAGGAGTACCGGAGTGTAGTTTCTAATAAATACAGCCCTTAGGAGTTTTGCGCATATTTAACATTCAACTAATTAAAGCCCTTCAAAGATGTATGAAATAGTGTGATGCAAACCAAGTTTTAGAATTTAAAGTCACTGTTTTAAAAGAAAACACCTTTAGGTGGTTTTAAGCTTAGTTGGAAATTAGATAATGTAGTGTAAGATTCATATGAGCAAATAAGAGAGATTTTTGCCAGTATAACTTAGAGCGTGAACCTTATGCACAGACTAAATGTCAATGTTTTGCCTCAACAAATTTCAGTTACGTTAAAAGGCAGTTTGTTAATTGAGTCAGGCACTCAAAGAAAACAGATGATGTAGAAATAAATTGACATTTCCGTTGCAGGACCTCCTAAGGGATTTCTTCCTCTTTCTCTGGGTTGTGTCAAAGTGTATTGCTAAGACGGGCACATGCTTTGTTAGATAATTTAATGAAGGTAAAGCTTTTTTGAATGTTGAGCTAATCTATTCTGATTTATTGGCGAGCCAACAGAAAACATACTTTTAATAAATCCAAATTATGCAGTGGATTGGGGGCAGTCGCTCATGAAAACCACCTTAGTACTGTAGGTTTATTGCTGGTACAAAGTAGCTGGTAAAGCTAGAAGATCAATATGGTATTTCTGGTGAAGCTAGTTGACGAGGATATTATGCTGTCTAAGATATTTAAAGGGATAGAGGTAATTAATAACCCTTATGCCTCATATGAACCCGTTTCGTTCTGTCTTTGCAATTACAAAGAACTGGGACTGAAGCTTCATATCATAAATATCATAAAAATTATTCATATAACATGTAGAATTCATGTTATACAGTGTCTGTATAAACTACAAGTATATGATATTTTACTTTCATATCCTTTTTGAAATTTGAACGCCCCAGTCCCCATTAACTGTAGTTAACTGCCTGTTCACCAACACATGACGACGAGCAACCAAAACACAACATAAACATAAGTGTCTTTTCAGCATGTATTGTTAAACAACTTGCCTTAAATATCAGATCTACAGTCCAGGAAGGTGGGGAAAAAGAGGGAGGACAGTTGTATAGATCAAATTAGTTTAAATTCATTGCTGTAGTCCACAGGTCATACTGTTAGGCTGGACTAAATCATTCCCCAAAAAGCCATAAAAAATGTCACCGCATAGATTTAAGGCAGTCTTAGCATGGACTTTCATTCTCTCTCTCGCTCTGTCTTTCCTTCTCATTCTTTTTCCATACCACCCCGCCCGACTCATTTTCACTCTTTCACCCCATCCTTTCTGAGGTTGACATTTAGAAAGGAGCCTGTCAGTGTGTGTGTGTGTGTGTGAGTGTAGGAAAGAGAGTGATCATCTCTGCTTTATAACTTTAGCCATACACCTCATTCACCCGGCTCCTGTCACAGAGAGAGAAAGAGATGTGGACTGTTCACAGTTAAACATCAGCTGCTTTAACCAGCTTTTATCTGAGATTCTGAGGTATTTTCGTCTGAATGGTGTTCACCAGAGTCCTGAACAATCTTCTTGGCATTTCTGCATTCATCTTGTCTCGTTTGATACTTTCATGCTTTGAGAACAATACCACTCATGTGTGTTGCACTCTGTAGTCACTGAGTTAAATTTAATAAATTGCTGTTTTGACGTAAATCAGCATCACATTTCCTTTTCTGACTTGTATGCAATGGCTATTCATAGTGAGCCAGAAGGAACTTGATTTAGACTTGGGTTTTAAAAGATTACCCAGTCAAACCTTGATCCTACTTCATCCTTATTACCTCACAGTAGCTAGGAGGGCCAAGCTTGTGAACAATGAATATTATTTCAGGTCTCTGACTCAGGAATTCCTCTGAGAGGAAGATGTTAGTTTTGAAAGTATTTTCCTTCTATGATTTAAACGGAACTGTTATTTAATTAATTATATTTGTATTTTATCTTATTATTTATTGGCATGTAATTATAATAAAAAAACAATAATATTACTGATTTTATTCGTGTTACACACACAAGTGGCTCAGGTAGTGCAGATCATCCAGGATGGCACATCAGTGTGAGCTGTGGCAAGAGGTTTGCTGTGTCTGTCATCGTAGTGTCCAGAGCACTAGTGAAGGCACTACCAGACAAGTACATCAGAAGACGTGGAGGAGGCCGTAGGAGGGCAACAGCAGCAGCTCCGCCTTTGTGCAAGGAGGAACAGGAGAAGCACTGCCAGAGCCCTGCAAAATGACCTCCAGTAGGCCACAAATGTGCATGTGTCTGCTCAAATGGTCAAAAACAGACTCCATGAGGGTGGTGTGAGGGCCCAACGTCCACCGGTGGGGGTTGTGCTTACAGCCCAACACCGTGCAAAACGTTTGGAATTTGCCAGAGAACAACAAGATTGGCAAATTCACCACTGGCACCCTGTGCTCTTCACAGATGAAAGCAAGTTCGCACTGAACACATGTGACAGAGTTTGGAGACGCTGTGGAGAACGTTCTGCTGCCTGCAACATCCTCCAGCATGACCGGTTTGGCTGTGGGTCAGTAATGGTGTGGGGTGGCATTTCTTTGGAGGGCCGCACAGGACTCCATGTGCTCACCAGAGTTCCTAATGCAAAAGAATGCTAGACCTCATGTGGCTGGACTGTGTCAGCAGTTCCTGCAAGACAAAGGCATTGATGCTAAGAACTGACCCACCCGTTCCCCAGACCTGAATCCAATTGAGCACATCTGGGACATCATGTCTCGCTCCATTCACCAATGCAATGTTGCACCAGAATGTCCAGGAGTTGACGGATGCTTTAGTCCAGGTGTGGAAGGAGATCCCTCAGGAGACCATCCGCCCCATCATCAGGAGCATGCCCAGGTGTTGTAGGTCATACAGACATGTGGAAGCCACACTACTGAGCTTTATTATTATTTTTGGTTTATATATTTTAATATAAAATATTTTATTGATATTTTCATGTTTTTAATTTGATATATTATTTCTCATGTTGAAACCCTTTGAATAGATTTTTGAATATAGCTTAATCTAAAGTTTATTTTTAACAAGGATTTGCATTTGTCCAACAGATTTATACAATTTATCATCACATATAATCTTCCTCATATACATCACAATGAGTATTAAGTATACACCTTAGGATACTGGTGGATGTTGTCACATCAAGCTTAACTGCCACAAGTTTCTTTCAAACTTTAAAATGACTGAATTTAAATAAAAAGAAAAACATCTTGATTGGCCAACGCTTAACTGCATAACAGATTCTCTACTGCCAGGAAATCTTCAATATGTATGAGCTGAGTGTCAGGCTTCTTTGAAAATATAGCTGATTTTGCGCAACTCCTGTGAACCTTCAGGAGCTTTTTGCATTAAAGTTCTCTCTATATACAGCATGATAAACTATAAGATAGCGTACATGCCCAAAGCAGCAGCTATTTTTTATATATGAAGGAAACACAGCTAAATCTGCACGATTTCTGTGCCTAGATTGATAATTACTTACCCTCATGTCGTTCTAAACCCGTAAGACCTTTGTTTTTCGGAAACAAAAAGATATTTTTGATTAAATAGGAGAGCTATCTCACCCTCTATAGACAGCAACATAACTAAAATGTTTCTAAAATGTAACTCAGGGGAGATGAATGGTTAAGTAAATTGTTATTTTTTGTTTTGTTTGCCAAAAAATAATAACAATAAAAAATAGCATCCTCATTCAGTGGTAAATTTTAAAAACTGAAGTTGAGCAACTGATGTCATTTGGACTGTTTTACTGATGTATTTACTACATTTCTGGATCTGGATCATTTCAGTTTAATTGCGGTCTATGGAAGGTCAGATACAGTAGTTCTCTGACATCATCCAAAATATCTTAATTTGTGTTGAGAGGAAGAAAGTCTTAAGAAGAGGGCTAAAAGGCACTGAGGTAGACTTGGGGTCACTTGGAAAAGAGCTGGTGTTTTCACACTCATATCTCATAAAGTGTCAGGACGGGGGAAAAGACTTAGGTCTCAGAGGCGACAGTATGTGCAAAACTTAGAGATAGAGCAGCCGCTGCCGGCGTGTTGAACCTGACCGCCGGGGCCTCTGGAGGGATAAGAAGAAGCACTATACAACCCATTAACCACAGCGGTGTGAGCACATGTTGGGAACATTAGTTCAGTAAAAAAACACCTTTCAATCTCTGTCTCTCTGTTGTACTGAAATGCTATTTCATCAGTCTTATGCTTCCCCTCAAATGGATGAAAAAGGTCACTAATGATCTATTTAAATATACAAATAGACCTAATAACCATGTGCAATCTCACCGAAGGCATTTGAATGAGCATGTTTATTGCTTAGATACATCAGGGAACCTCTTGTTATCGGCGTCAGTGTATTTTGAGTTCTTCAGCACACACTTCAGATTCACTTTCGAGGTGATAAAGGACAAGTAAGCTGTCAGATGGAAGAGAAGTAGAGAGGATGTGACAAGACAGAGGGTTAATGGGTGTTTCCCCTGTAGCTGAATTAAAATAGATGCACAGATTTCTTCCTCCCCTGTTTCCGTGATATAGTCTCTGGCTTGAGTCCATGAAACGAACACATACAGGCTGTTGGTATCAGCCCCTGTCGATCATCTGCTGTGACGCATACTGTACTACGCTTCAGATGTAAATATCTAATTTCACCTTTTGAACACATAATGAAATTACATTGAATATGCATATTGTTCTATTACAGAATAGGAAGCTTTAAACGTTTACTCTCACAGTAAGTATATAATAAAATAATTGTTCACCATAACTTAAAAGTGTGATGTGTAACTGCAGTAATTTGCAGGCCATTATGGATAACAAATGCCTAAACACTCCCATTTGCTGTTGCACTGTCACAACAATAAATGTAGCATATGACGTTTTTAACTACATTTATATGCTGACAGGATTCTTTAGTAATTGTTTTCTTGTTTTAGGACGTTTAACATTTTTTACTGGAAATGTAGATGAATACTGTGGAAGGAAATGTTTTTGTAGTGTTAGCTTTGAGTCTTACATAAGAGCTGTCTTATAAAATATAAAAAACAACAGCAACCTGTTCTACCTGCATTTTCTGAGTGTTTTAATGGGATCTGCTTTCAGCTGCTTTCAAAGACTTTCAGAAACACTCTCCATAAGCATTATGAAATAGATGCACCACAGTACATGCTGTCATCACAAAATAAACAACCATGCTTTTAATATATATAAACACACACACACACACACACACACAAATACACATGCTGTATATACTACCATTCAAAAGTTTGGGATTGGTAAATTTTTCTTTCCTCACTAAGGCTTTGTTTATTTGATCATACGCATTTATATTGTGAAATAATATTACAACATAAAATAACTGCTTTCAATTTCCATTATTTTAAGTGTTGTTTATTCCTGTGATGGCAACATATTTAAAAATAAATAAATAAATAAATAAATAAATAAATAATAATAATAATTAATAATAATTAATAATAATAATTAATAATAATAATAATAATAATAAAATAATATATATATATATATCTCCATTTGTTAGTGGTTTCGATTGACCACACAGGTCAGGCAGAACGGCTCCTGGCCTCTTATTCCCAAAGACTCTGCTGACCCTGTAATCTGCCTCCTTCTGTTTTTTTTTTTCTTTTTCTGTATTATGCCTGTTTCCATAGCAATGACTTTTTCTACACTTCAGCGTTCAGACCCTTCCCAGGTGAGAATGGTGTTGCACTCCAGACTCCAGAGGCCTTGTCAGGAATCTTAATCAAAGACAACATCAGATGTTGGGCAAATGTGAGGTCCGCCCCCACAGCCTGGAGATGAGATTATTGAAATTGTCTGGCTGACATTCTCCACTTTAAATGACCGAAGGTTGCATGCAATATGTGTCCATATCGGTGTCTACATGTTTATGAGTCCTCAGATCCACTTGCGACATACACCTGACCTGATGTGTGCAAACAGAAATACAAATATAAAAAAGTAAATATTCAGCTACAGTGTGTGCCAAATTGTGCATCTGTAGATGACAGGGTATTTTGAGGGGGTAGTAATACATCATGTCTTGCCCTTCAGAGTGTAGATCAGCAGTGAATGAATGCACAAGGCCAGGGTGCACACCTCCTCATTTGGCTCCTCTTTCTCGCTCACGCTGTCCCTGTCGTTCTTTTTTATATTTTGTCCCTTTTATGTACTATCACCTGTGATTCTTCCCATCATCCTCTTATAGAAGTCTCTGAACGAAAGCTCTGTGCATCAAATATCATTTGAACAGCCAGTGTGTTTTTGTCTGCAGGGTAAGACTCAAGTTGGGGCTTATTGCGGGACTGTTAGTCTTAAGAGGTTTGTTGATAAGTGGCTGTTGAACTGAAAGCTTTACTGTTCACAGAATGACTAGTGTAAAATGAGCTTTTTTTTAGTTAAAGCTGCTGAGACTCTTTTGAAAAAACAAATTTTCATTCGGTATTCTTCACCATGAACACCTGAAATAGAAAATGGATTCTCTGATGTGTACTAAATAATACCATCTGTTTCTCAAGTCCCTATTCAGGACTACTTCATTGGTGTGCATACTGATATTTTGAATGTTTTCTTTAGTCATGTTTTTTGTAGATTCAAGCTGTTGTGGAAAAGTAGTGTTACTTGAAAAGTTATAGACCTATTCAAGGTTTAGTTCACTCAAAAATGTCATTATTTAACTATGTTGTTTACTTGCTTTCTTTGGTGGAACAATAAAGATTGCATTTTCGTTCATACACTGAAAGTTAGCGTGGGTCCATTGTTGTTTTGGACCCTTATGTTTTGCATTGCATGGGAAAAAGAACATTATTCAGAGTATCTTCTTTTAGTGTTCTTTTGTGCAGAATTTTTTTTATAAAGATTAAGAGCAATATGACGGTGAGTGAATAATAACTAAATTTGCATTTTTAATGAACTATGCTTTTTAAACCAAAAATGTGCTTGATTTTATTGAATATGCACTTGTAGTGTACTTAAATATTGTTACAGGAAAGAGGCGAGGAAACGTGCGAGTTCATATGCAAGTAGGTTTAATAAAAGCTCAGGGTCAGGACAAGCGGAGATCGAGCACCGGCAAAGGCAATAGAGTGAATGATAAACAAAGCAAGAGTCCGAAATACCGTGAATCAGTATGTGGGGCGAGACACAGAGGAGATCCAGATACGGGCAGAAGATCGGCAACGAGAAAATCCAAATAACAGGCAGGCGGAGGTGACAACAACCGGGGCGGAGCAGGCGATGGAGAAGCCCAACGGGGTGGAACAGGCGGCGCAAACGTCCCTCTGGGCAGCGCTGATGACTTGAACGCCTTCCAGGGCGGATCAGGTGGCGGGAACGCCTTCCAGGGCGGATCAGGTGGCGGGAACGCCCACCTGGGCGAAACGGACAGCAAGACCATCTTCCAGGGCGGAGCGGATGGCAGCTAAACCTCCTCTGGTTCGGCCAAACAGTGACAGAGCTCTCTTGGGGCCACCAGGCGGATATTCGAGGTCCACACTGCCCTTTGTGACCAAACAGATGCTGACATCACCCTTCGAGACTGTGCCGCCAGGGAAGACGCCCTCCCTGACCGACTGAACCATGATTCAGTGACCTCCATGGGCTGTGCAGCCACCAATGAGGCCTCTGGGGATTCTATGGCCGAAACCGACATCCCCAGAGGTAGTACAGCCTCAGGCAGACCCGGTGGAGTCACTGTGCCACACACTGGTTCTGGAGGTTCAGGTCCCTCATACTGTGCGACGGAAATCATGAGGGCCTTTGACAGTTTGTCAGGCTGTGTGACTGGACCAGACTGGGCTGAGCATGATCCCTCGTACCCTGCGACAGAAATCATGAGGGTCTTCGGTGTGGTTGATAGCTCCCCTAGCTGTCTTACGGCAACTGACTGAGCTTCTGTAAGCCCCTCGCTCTGAGTGATGGGAACAGCGCCCTCTGGGGTGACTCAGAAACCACCGACGGGGTAGACAGTTCCCCTAGCTGTCTTTCGGTGACTGGTTGGGTAACTGGGCCGAACTAAACACCACACAGCCCCTCACGCTGAGTGATGATGTCAGGACCCGTAGCCAACATTTCGGGG
The DNA here is from genome assembly GCA_032357475.1 of Enteromius thamalakanensis. Classification (NCBI taxonomy): domain Eukaryota; kingdom Metazoa; phylum Chordata; class Actinopteri; order Cypriniformes; family Cyprinidae; genus Enteromius; species Enteromius thamalakanensis. The sequence goes on along the minus strand of JAUCMT010000761.1, from coordinate 18,353 downwards.
TTTACATAGATGGGAGACAGCTCCTTGAAACCGGAACCAACTGGGCTTGGTACAGCACCCCTGGCTGTGTTACTGGAGCTGCTAACCAGACAGGAAACAGTCTCTTGGGCTGGGAAATCGGGACCAGAAGAGCTTTACATGGCTCCACGGGGTCTGGAAGCAGCAGGCTGGGTAGATCCTCTGGGTAGATCCTCCTCGTTTTATCATATGAGCTACCAAGTAAACCTAGAAAACTTATACACATG
>JAUCMT010000761.1:0-18008 GCA_032357475.1 Enteromius thamalakanensis | reverse complement strand
AAGCTGCATATATGACGACAACATTCAAAGGTATCAGTTTTTTTAAATCATGCAGCATGTTAAAAATGTTTTAAAGTCATAACATAAAATTAGCCTTTATTAATCAAAAATGTACCTGTAGTCACACGGCAGGTCGTGACAATATCACGAAATTATCCTTTGATCTATTTATTCGTGTCAGGGACACGATTATTTCGTTATTTTTGTGACTCCAGCACGACTACATGGGTAGATCCACCCAGCGATTGATCCACCCTGATCCACCCTGGGTAGATCCTCCTCGCGATTGACCGCCATTTTGCAGGAGAACGGCGCTTGGCGTATTGCCATGCGAGAGCCGAGCCATGGGTTGGAATTGACGCTCGTGGCGTGGTGATTCCGATGATTGCTAGGCAGGGCAGATCGCGCAGCACACAGCGATCCAGACCGGACAAGAAATATCCCTTGATGGTCTCCTCTTCAACATCGACATGGTGAAAAAACTGATATAAAATCAATTACGTACTGATCAATGTGCCTTCCGTGGTGAATAAGGAAAATGTCTCTGATTCTTGGTGTAATTCCTGCCTGCAAAGCAATGGATAGACTCGGTGCGAGTCCCGATCAAACTTACTGCTGAACTCTTTTGGACTGATCCTTCTGTTACGGGAAGGAGACGAGGAAACATGCGAATTCATATGCAAGCAGGTTTAATAAAAGTTCCAGGTCAGGAAAAGCGGAGATCGAGCCCCGGCAAACAGAGTCAAACGAGGCAAAGGCAATATAGAGTGAATGATTAACAAAGCAAGAGTCATACCGCGAATCAGTCCATGGGGCGAGACAGAGAGGAGATCCAGATACAGGCAGAAGTTTGGCAATGAGAAAATCAAAATAACAGAACACAATGAAAACAGGAACACGAATTAACTTGTCTAGGATAAACAATAACACATAAAAACAATGATTCGTGAACAACACTCAAACACAGGGGGGTTTTATACAGATGAAAGTAGGTCAAGGGGTGGAGCAAACAATCAAACACCAAGACAACAAACGAGTGGGGAGGAGACATGAGTTCATAGCTGAGAGTCCACACACACAGTTAATGGAGATCTGGAGTGCCATCCAAAGTCTTGCTGGCACATCCAGCTGATCGTTACAAATATACAGTAATACATTAATATCTAATATAATTCCAATTTAAATTACATGTTTTGTACTTTTTTGTACTGTAAGAGAGCATATTTATTTATGACCATATCTTAAAACACTTTTAAAAAGTGGACTGTAATAATGTCAAAATAACTTTTTTTTTATGTTTTAGTAACTGTAGTGGTATTTGAGATAACATTAGAATAGAAATTACTTTGAATTATAGATTTACCATAAATTCTTTCCGAGTAAACCTTGGCCCAAAAAAGTTGATCTCGCATTTTAATATATATTTTAATTAATTAACTAGGCAATACATTCAGTGAGCATGTTCTTTTAAAATATTTAAAGTACAGTCTATTATTTCCATAATAAGCTCTTTTTTAAAGTATGCTAAAATAAAATACTTTTTTTCTAAAAAGGATCTATTTAAGTCTAGTAGGTCTAGTATCTCAAGCACCATCATTGGGGACATTCTGGTACTTTCTGGAGACCGATCTATCAAATTTAAACTTCAAGAGATTTATGGACTGCCAGAGTAATGATTAAAACTAGCAAATAAGCCATTTTGGGTACCCATTGTCCTGTTAACTATCTTGTTCTGAAATCTCATTGTGCTGAAATAGGCCCTCTTGTTTTTCCCATCTCCAATGTTTCATATAGAGGAGATGTCCTCTCTTCAGTCCGGTTGTCATGGTCACTGTCTTATTGTTGTGGCAGCTATTTGTGTCTCATGTTGTGTTCAAAGTGATTTGCAATTATTCCACCTTTCAAGGGGTTATTAACAGCTGTGAATATTGAGAATATTGAGCACATAAAGCAGAGCGTTCCTTGAAAGATCCAAGGCTTACTGTTCTGTCGTATGAATGAAACACTCACTATAAACATAAAAAGAAATACCACTCATCTCTCAATAAAGAGGAATGACCAGGGAATTTGTCTTAGAATTACAAGTGTTCTACATATTTCTATACCTTTTGAAAAAGGTTATGATTGTTAAATTGTACCCAAATATTGATTTGACCCTGGCCAAATATTATATGGTTTGAAGGCGTTCCTATAATAATTTACTGATTACGGGTTCAGGAGAAGGATCAATAAATCATCATGTAGTCTTACAGTTCTAAATACAGAGTATTGATTAACCCCTCAAAATCTAAGCATGCTTTGATGTATTGAGTATTTAATTAATAATTCTATCTTGGTGCTACTCGTCAACTGAACTTAAAATCCATGTATAATGTTAAGGTGAAGCCATTATGTGTATATGAATTTATATCTGATCCAGTGACAAACTGATCTATATCTGTATAAACTGAACATACATTCAACCTAAATAAAAGGCCTTTTTTTAAATAGTCATAACTTCCACCAAAATATTAAGCAGCACAACTTTTTAGAAAGTTTTTGTGCCAAATTAGCATATTAGAATGATTTCTAAGGGAACCTACCCGATAGTGTTAACAAATGCAAAAGTAATTTAAATGCGGATTCACTGATGCAGCCATGCTATTTTAACCTCCTTACACTGATTTAAGCTGTTTTTCGAAACATTTTACACAGGATTTGAACCGGTGGTTTTCACTGGCTAAATGCATTGCTTTATCATATGAGCTACCAAGTAAACCTAGAAAACTTATACACATGAAGCTGCATATATGACGACAACATTCAAAGGTATCAGTTTTTTTAAATCATGCAGCATGTTAAAAATGTTTTAAAGTTATAACATAAAATTAGCCTTTATAAATCAAAAATGCACCTGTAGTCACACGGCAGGTCGTGACAATATCACGAAATTATCCTTTGATTTATTTATCCGTGTCAGGGACACGATTATTTCGTTATTTTCGTGACTCCAGCACGACTACATGGATTCATCCATTCATACTGGACTCACGAAAGTCAAGTAAGAATTGTGTCCGTGCCACAAAAAAAAAAACGTGCGACTGGGCTGGAAAATCATACTTTTGTGTGAAAAGGAATAAAAGTTGTGGGAGTTTTACTGCCTCTAGTGTTCATTTCAACTGAAAACTGCAGTGATTTGTATTAGGGATGGGAAGTTCGGATCATTTTACAGACTCTGAGTCTCGTTCAGCAAAATGAACAAATCTTTTTTCAAGTCAACTTGTTCATTTTGTTCGTTTTAGCAAAATATATATAATATATATAAATATTTAAATGTTACCTTTTACCTCCCACATCTAATGCGTACACAAATGATCACACTACAAACAAGACAAAACTATAATGCTATAAGGAAAGATTAATTCATTGTTTATCTGGGTCTTTAATCTATGAGTCGCTCACCTCGCCACCTCGCTCACCAAGTTTTTGGGTTCGAGTCTCTTGAGTCTTCAGGTTTTTCAAGTCGTTCGTTCATCACGTGACAGCCTCGTAATGTTAACCTATGCAGTCTGAGCTGGAAACAGTATTGATTAGTTCATCTCTCAAGTCTTCGGGTTTGAGTCGTTTGTTCTCTTGTCACGTGACTTACCACTTACTGGCTCAGTACCCGAAACAGGTGAATCAACAATTACAATAGAAAAACTATAGGATGTTGCGCAAATGCGCATGCAAAACGAATCACTCCCACGAGACGACTCGTTCTTCCCAAATCACATTAAAGATTCGTTCAAAATGAACAAATCGCTCAAGAACGACCCATCACTAATTTGTACGTATAGGTCATTTTTTTCAGTTCTGCAGAAATATATGAAGAGGCACGTATTTCCAATGAGCCTAGGTTGCCAGACATTTTGGATGGGGTACGTTTTCAGCGTATTTGAGAGATATTTGAGAAATTGAGAGTATCAGCAGTGAATTTATGTTTCTGATTTTCCTCAAAGTGAATGATGATTTAGGACTATGGGGCATAGGGTCAGATATGTTGGTGGTACTGAGGTTGAATTTAAGAATATTTTTTTTTGTTTTGGGTTAAATGACAACCTGTGGATGCTTCACACAATTAGGACATGGATAAACCTAACCTAATCTAGCTAACCCTAACTAGCACTGTCTAGCCCACATGAACAAAAAAAGTGCTCACTCAATCAACCCTGTACCTTCCTCAACTTTATTTCCAGGTGGACTAGTGCACAGGATGTTAAAAATTGCATAGAAGCATAGAATCAGATTTACTTGTAATATGCCTTAGGCGGTCAGTGTATGTATTGTGGGCGGCCCAACTAGGGTGAGAGATTTGATTGATAGAATGTTGATCCCATCAACATGTCTTAGCTGTGTAAATCACGTTGAGCTTCTATGCAGACAACAGTGATTCAATATCTGCAATCTCTTTCCAGGTCTGTTTGGAAAAATCTAATCATCATAAAACATCTAAAGCTGAAAAACCCTGCAGCTGCAAGTTTCAAATAAAAGAATTCACTAAACTTTCATTCGTTAGCATAACATGTGCTTAAAATTCAAGACAAAGATTTCCCATGTCACGTCCTCACCTTTGACCTCCCTTACAATATAATCTAGCTTAGACTAACCCTTGGTCTTGACCCTCAGCCTTTCAAATCAGAAGCAGCTAAATGAATGCAGTGCCTTTCAACTAATTACCAAAGACAATACACTCCGAACTCCCCTTTATTTGCATATGATAATACAATTGTCTGAAGCTGAAGCAATAGCTCAATTAAAGCAAGACAGATAAGATCTCAGTTTCTTGACAAGTTTAACTGATTACAGTTTTCTAATTATTGCAGGTTAGTAAGTGTCCAAATTGTTATTGAACCTGAAAGGGCTGTGGTCGATGTCGTTGACAAAATACTTGTTTGAGTCAGCATTTAAGGGTCTTTACATTGGAGGCTTAAATCATCAGTGTAAGGATTACACAGTAATCCTGTGTGAGTAAATACCCTGCCAGATACATACAGAACGTTATGAATAACTCACTCAGCAAAACTGCGCAACTGTTTTCTAAGAACTGCTAGGTTTTAATGTTTTACAGCAAGTGAAATGACTGTTGGGATTCAACACACAGACTTAAGATTCTCAATTCCTATGATTTGTTTCTTTTTCAGCATGAGTTAAACACATAAAACCATTATATAATATAATACATGCAAAACATGGTTAAATGCATTGAGATTACACAACAGATTTATCATTTTTTTCTTCAATATGTCAGGTATAAGATCTCTAAGTGCATACATACGGTAATGTAAATGACCTCTTTACAGATGCTAAGAAATGTAGCTTCTCGAAAATGCATTTCCAGTGATGGCCATAAAACGCAGAGCTGTGGGAATCTGCTGAGCATTTGCTGTTAAGGCTGGATTTGATATGCCGTACTGCTCTTTAATGACGCTTATTTATCTCTTCGTTTTCTGTTTCCACACACACCCCATTTATACTGGCACAATTTAAAACAGCTTTCCTAGATGATCACAGATGTTGTAAACCTTCCATTCCTTGCGTTCAGGAAATACGTCTTTTAAAAACTCTGCTTATCTCAAAGCGATATACATACGAGCCTGCTATTATCTTGATGTTCTTCTATTGTTTTATAGTGAGCTAATGATATTTTCTTTCCCTTAGCCTCAGGCGTAACCCTTGTGCAAACCTTTTTGTATTTTTAGATTTTTATGAAGACATTATTTATTGTGTTTATTAAGCTGTTTTCCTGTGGGGACCGTTAGCTGGTCACCACAATGTTTGTGATAGGTTTAACTATCCCTGTGGGAACTGTTTGGTCCCCGCAATGAAGGCGAAATGCGACAATTCATAACCTCCACACACACTAACGTTTTCCAGGAATATATTTTCTTCATCAGGGTTGTTTTCACAAAGCCCTTCTCTCAAACGCACCGGCTTAATGAGCTTTCCTGCTGCCTGACAGACTACAGGCAGAGTTTTTATTCATCTTCAGCCGGCTAAAGCCATTCCTGTGAAATAAACAGGAATTCAACATCATTCAATGCCACTGTTGTCTCTATATGGTAAATTGAAGTGGAAGATCAATCATCTTAACAACAAAAAAGAATTTCTATGTTTCACAAGGAAGAAAAATGTGGCATTACACTCTCATGTAATTTGCAGGATATGGCTCTATTGCTTCAGTAAACCCACTAGACACTGTATTAACCTTGGGATGAGAAACTGATCTTCCCCTTAGTGGAAAGTGCTGTACACTGGTTGAGCTTTTCATAGCCCATATGCAGACTGATTTATCTTGGCGAGCTGAGATTGGGATAGAATTGGGTTCGGATGAACTCCTCTGAGGGAAACAGGGGGAATGATGTCTAAAATGTTACATATTTTACTTTAAAATGACGTCACGGGTTTGTCAGCTAAAGCAGGACTGGCAGGTTGTTAGTCAGACGGAGGAGGAAAGAAGAGAGCGAGTATGTGAGAGAGAGGGAGAGAGAAAGAGGAGCAGTGAGGGTGGATAGCGCGCACAGTGGTGATAACACTATCTATCTATCCAAATGACGAGCGTCGCTTTCACGCGCTCCACTCATCACGCGCGTCCGTGAAGTGGTGTTTCATTCCTGACACTTCTTGTTTTTTCCCCGCGTCACTAATTTATTTGAGCTGTGAAAAGATTGCAAGAACTATCGAAGAGCTTCTTCAGCCGATGTAGGACATGGTTTTGCGCCACGGAAATCTTGATGTTTTATCTAGCGTTTTTTTGCCTGCGCTCGGTCTCATAACAATGTAGAGAAAGTGCGCGATGACCGCGAGCGCAGCGCACGGGTGATGTTGACGCTGTCACCTTGCCGCCTGGTTCGCATAGCTTCTTGACTTTGTTTCCAGTGGAATATAATCAAGACGAACTTGTGAATGTAAAAGAAGGCGGCTGTTGAGAAGCGACTGAACCGTCCAGCTGCCCACGCTGCCGCTGGGTCGCTCTGCACATCCGTGCGCACTTCTGAGGAGAAAAACAGCGAGCAACTAAAAAAAGGGGACAAGACGCGTCCTTATTTTTCGTGAATATTTCGCCCAGTCCTCGTTTGGTGCGCTCTGGAGAGACGTGGAGCTATTTCAAGCTTTCGGTTTCTCGGGATATATAACATTAGAATGCTAGCATCCGTAACATTTGGAGTAAGGTGTCTAACTTAAGGTGACCATTACGCTCGAGCGTCGACGTTTGTTGGAACGCATAAATGGACGAATACCAGGAGGACTGATTCGGAATTGCGGTCTGGAAAAATGTGGCTGAAACGGTGTGTCACACGCAGGTAATACATTTCCCTTTTGAGATCTCTCAGCTAAGGGCTGAATGTATTAAACGCCCATTGCCAAAATCCTGTCATATGTGAAGAGTTTTGTGGCAAGTTTGATGCTGTTTTCACTTTACTTAAACGTGACGTCTAACTTAAATGTCACAGCTTTGTGCTGGTAATATTCTCGAGGAAACGTTTTAAGTGATGCTGGTTTGTATGAATAACTAGAGGGCTCGTAATTAACAAGATTGCGAATCCAGTTGAAGTTATTCGCCCGGCGCTCGCTAGGGGTCGCCAAATAACCGCGATGCAATAACCAAAGACTTGACGCGCGCAAATTAGGTCGAGTATCAGCTAAACACACCCTCACATGCCACAGTACATCATGCCAGAACAACATTTTCTGTGCGGTCAAGACATTTATGCCATTTTATAAATCACCTCTCTCATCAGACATTTTGATCCATAAGATTCAAATGGTTTGCAGTGGAAAGTCATGTTGAGTCAGAATCAGAAGAACTCTAATGGCCAGGGATTTATTTGTGGTTAACAGGAGCTCTTTGCATGTACTGTACATGCACAGCAAGAGTAGGATTCATTCATGTAACAAACCTTTATTGTACATTCTATATGGACAAAAACTGAAGAAATGTTCATTACTTCAGTCTCTAGTTTCCTAGCACTTATGACCCCCATTCCAAAAAAGATAAAAACTGAGCAACAACAAGTTTGGTTATTTAAAGTGGCAGAATTTGACAGCTGTCCTTGCCACTACATCTGTTAAGCAGCTGTTCCGGGGGCATAATGTGGAGAACCTGTTTAAGGTGGGAATGACGATGGAGCCAGGCGAGCTTCATTGTTAAGTCTCTAGCCTCTACTTGATGTAGGACGCTGCAACATCTTGCATTCACAGGTTGTCCAGAAGGTGCTGCCTTACCATAGTATCATGCGATAAAGTGCACATTTTACATAATTATATTGTTGCATGTTCTTTTTAGATGTTTTAGTATTTTATGGAGCCATGTTGTCTTAACTTATGTCAGTTAAAAACATATGTTTGTCTAGTTGGAAAAGAAATACCGATTATCCCTTGACAAGCTGCTAGTTGGTCAGATGAAACAGCTTGTCCATCTATATGCAACAGTATGCAGCCTGATTAGTTATGCTTACTCAAAAATGTGTTGTTGATTCTTGTTGTTCAGAGACAAATGTATGTACAGAGGCAAAAGTAACTCAAAAAAATGTATCTCACTTTGATTTGACTGAATTATTTTTCCTATGCTGCTTTAGTTCAGGTAATCTAAAAATCAATACTGTAGGGAACAGAGAATTTGAGCAAAACTGTGAGCAATGGCTATTGGAGGTTAGCAGTGTGTTAGATAAATTAAGTATGAATTTGCTGGTAAACCAGAGGGATTTTTTTGATCTGCTACTAAAAAAAACACAACTACCTACTACGAATTTAGACTGCATTATGCATTATGTATATCTACATTCTTTTTTAAGTTTAACAATACACAGTGGCAATAAGGCACATGCTTTGTTGCGCTCCAGCAAAGGTCTAAGGTAGCTCTTCTGCCAAGTTACGAGGCAGCGGGGAATCTCCCTTTAGCAGTTTGAAAAATTCCTCACTCCTGCGAGTAGGCTGAATAGCCTTGATGAAGATCATTAGCTGCATCTCTTAATTGCTCCATCAACTACTTTAATATCTTCACATCAAGGTTAGGCATCCTCTCACGGCTCAGACGTTCTCTCGAGAGCCTTGATTCTCTGGTGTACCTTTGCAGGATTATGTCGATGCTCTCATATTAAAACAGCCTGGCGAATGGGTCCTCATATGCCACAGACTGGGCATGTATCTCAGTGTCCAGTTCACTGACCTGGAAGCCGTTAGGAGAGTAAACAGTGATATGGGAATGTGGGGAATATCAGCCTGTGTGCTGACCTGAACAACAGCTGGTTCGTTACGAGCTCTGTCAGTGGAAAGAATTAGCTCGTCTATGCTTTGACACAAGCTGTTGGGTAAATTAGATTTTTTTTCAAATGTTTAAACAACTTAATTTGCTCATATTTTTACTTGTTCTTCTTCTCCCTGTCAGATGAGGTTCTCTAAGTGCGCACTGTACAGCCGTCAATGTCTTAAATGGCAGCACACAACTATCTCATTACCATGTACACTGTAGCGTGTAATAGCATGACGCTTCTGTCATTTTTATACCACTTTTTTCTTGCCGGATGTAAGCTCACTCGCTCGCTCGCACAGTAGTGCATGCCTGGTTAGTGCGAGAAGTGCTTCTGCTCTCCATTTGACACTCTTGATGGACTGATATAATGGCAGGACGATTTGATTGCGCCCACCCCCACTTAAACTGTTATGTAACAACGTCTTCAAGGGTTCAATAAGCCAGAAACAACTCCACACCACAGCTAATGGTGCAAATGTCAGTAAAGCCAAAGTATCTTAATCAATAGAGTTTTTAAAGGCCAGAATGTTTTAAAGGTTTTGACAACTTTAAAGGCATAAATAGAATTGAATCACAGTGTCTAAAAAATAGAGCTTAACAAATTCTGGTTATGTAACTTTTTCTTTTTTTACAGATGGAATTGTTGGTATTAGCATATGTACATTCAAAGAGTTTCTTCAAAGCCTTCATCGATGTCAAAATATTATATCCTGACAGACTGAACATGTTATAAAACAGATATTTAACATGCAGACTTTCATGATGAAGACACTCTTAAATATAAAGGTTCTTTTTTGGCAGCCGTAACACTGCCCTGCATTATATTTTCTGAATTAAATAAAATACTCATTGCTTACTAATTTGGGGTTGCTGAATCCAAAAATAGTTGCTAAATAGTCAAACTTTTCCACAAAATAAGTAGCAATTTTTTGCTTTTGACATTAATTTGTAAAGTGTAGAACTCTTGTATTATTCCAGGAAAAAATGTCTCAAAGACATGATTACCATCTTTCTGGTTATAACTTTTTGTTCATTTCATAACAGATTTTTACATGTACTGTATGAATGATTTTGAAGACATTATTTCCTTTATACTGTGTGTATATATATATATATATATATATATATATATATATATATATAACTACATTTATATTGTTATTTTTTAAACTAGCATAATAAAATAAGTGATATTCTATATATAGAATTCTATTCTATTTGTGCAAATCAGCAAAATGTTATTTTTTAAGATGTAAGGATGTGCAGTTCTCTTAAGAAGCTTCCACATCCTTTGCACACAATTTTCTAGTAAAAAGGGCTCCTAAGATTATTACAATATCAGATTATTTCTATGAAATCCCTGCATAAACCCCGTTTTTGTACTTATTACTTAAGAGCTTGTCCAAGTCCCCATGGCAGCCGAGGGGCCAGTACCCCTCAGCACTGCCTGTCTTAACAGGGCAGGGGTGGCACACCTGAACCACACACACGGTCATGTAGCACCTTTGTTCAATCAATACCGCTTTTATAAAGCCTCAAATTTATCCGTCACGGCACAAGACCAACAGTGCCTGCTAGCCCTCCAGGGCCATGTCTCTCTCCCTCTCTCCTTTGTTTTTCCACACACTTCTTGAAAATGAACAGTAAACACTTTTATATGAGTTTAAAAGGACTCTGAGGATTTCTCCAAACATCAAGGACATCTAGGTTCGGCCTGAGAGGAAGTCAATGCCTCTAACTAATGAAACTACACATTTAGTAATGAAGAAGTGTATGGTTTCGGTTGTTTAAGCTTGCATGTACAGCATTCACGCATTTTTTATCGAGCCTGTGGGCCGTGTACACAGTTGTGCTGAGGGATTTTAGTAATGGGTCTTTGTTGTCTATGTTGAGGCTCTTTTATCTGCAAACTTCTAGTTTGGAAGATCCCTGCAGTACAGATGCAATGCAGATCTTTTCATCCATAATAACAGCTGATCCTCTCCTCCGAGCAATGTTCTGTATTAGACACAGCTAGAGAGTGTGTGTGTGTGCTTTTTTGTTGTTGTTTACTGTGATAAAGTGCCACTTGACTGTACTTACTTGACCTACTATAACACACACACACATAGCGTTGGACAGAGTCTGTTATTGTCCATTACTAAAAGGACAGCAAACAGTTTCTTTTTTATTTCAAAGGCAGTTTACCTTGCCGCAACTGAACCTTGATGAGGAATTGCATGTTTTGTGGTGGCATTAACATTCATTTTTAACCAAAACAATTGTTTGACAAAGCGTAAAATTGCATCTGAAAATATTCTAGTCTTTACCGTTGAATGGCAAAATGTGTTTAGATTCTGAACAAATCCTCATATCTTTCACAAATCAATCTTTAAGCCTTAAAAATCCGTTTTTTGCACAGTTCCACTTATTCTTCGCATTTATTTGAGAGGCGATCTCCATTTCAACCAATTTAATCCGCTCAATGGCTTCATTCTGCCAATCAGCATAATTATTGGATTAAAATTTGGATCATTCCTCAGGTTGCTGTTTGGCGCTCGCTGTATATTTGTTGGATCTGATCTGAGCATTGTCTTGGCATTTTGGATTTAATGGGAGTAAACAGAATGTAGAAATATGACATTTCACGATTCAGCCAAACAGCTGTCCTGGGGGAGATGCTGGTGGCATCAGTCCATTATTCATCCACTCAAGAGGAAAGAAAACCATTACATTTATTACGATCAAATTATGTCATAATTTTTCCACTAATCTGCTCTTGTGAATCTACTAGCAGCAGAGGTGGCAGCTAACTGTAATGGCTCAGAAACTTGTATTCATTCATTATCCATCCCTGGCCCTTCCTCAAATGTGAACAATATTTAATCTACTCACATTGCGTTTCAGTTTAATTTATAATTGGTTGTAAATTTGAATTAGGACTGGGTGGTAAATCTGGAACAAATAGTGTCTTAGTATTTTTCATGTGTTTTACAAGACTTATTTATTAGGTGTAAATTTCCGAGCTTATTTTTTTCTCCATTTTGACTTCTGCTTTTTTAAAATGTTACAAAAATATTTAAAAACATAAAAAATCTCAGTCTTCAGTAAACATTTATTTGGTTGATAAAAACCTTGTCCCCAACCCCTTGATCTTTGAGTTTGAGTTTCTGGTCCGTATTTTTGCCTGTGATAATGACTTGCGCTTGAGCTCCCATAACACCACATCAGAGCAAGCAGACAGGGGAACTTTAGCTTACATGCTAATTACAAGTCTCAGATAGTTTAGAAATGTAATTGGACAGTGTAATTGCTAACTATGCGTGACAGCAATATGGACACCAGGGACACATATACTGCCACAGAGAGATCTGGAAGCTAACTGGATGTTTTACATACACTGTGCCTTATTGAGGTCAAGCAGGGATCGTTTATTTAGCGTGACGAGGTATTAATTTGTGCTGAAATGCAATATATCATGTTAGTCCAAACATGGGCCTCTGTTGGTATAGGAAATAACAGAAGAGATAGAAATTACAGCGTTCCAGCAGCACTGAATCCTTTGAGTTCATATCAGCTGCTACGCAAAGAGTTGTTTGCATAGCCATTCACTTTAAGTGACTTTGCACACAGAGGGTACAGATATACCAATAAAGTCATCCTTTCACACTCAACACTTAGCAAACAGAGGGAAATCTGGAAGGATCAATGCACTCTGCCCTGGCTTCAGTGAAATGTACTGTATAAACCACATCGAAAGAGATTCATGATTAAATGAAATGTTGATTATGCTGATGGTGGGGAAAATATACCTTTGCACATACTACAATAATACTAGAACAGTATATATCATAAGCCAGAATATGCTGATGTTAGGGGAAATACACACACACACACACACACACACACACACATATATATATATATAAGATTTTTTTAAATATATATTAAATATATTTAGATATAAAATAAAATAACAGAATATAATGTTTATACATGTAAATATTTTCAAAATAGATACTAATTATATAGTAATACTGTGAAAAAAAACCATATATATATATACACACATATAATATTTTTCTTTATTGCAAAATATTTTTAATTGTAATTTCTCCCTGTAATGGCAAAGCTGAATTTTCAGCAGCCATTACGCCAGTCTTTAGTATCACATGATCCTTCAGAAATTAACAGTAATTTTACTGATTCGGTGCTTAATTGTTAATAATTAATAATGATCCTCAATATTATCAATGCTGAAGACATTTTTACTGCTTAATATTTTTTGCAGAAACAATGGTGCATATTTCAGCATTCTCTGATGAATAGAATTTTTTTAATAATTTATTTGAAATAAAAATGTTGTAACATTGTCTTTACTGTCATTTTTAATTAAGTCAATGCATCATTTTTTAAAGAAAGTATTTAGTTTTTCTACTTCATACTTTCACAAATTTTGGAATCACAGTTTATCGTGGTTTTAAAAAATAAAAAATAAATACAAATTTGTACAAATTGTCAGCATGATTATATCAATATTTTGCATTTTTGTCCAACATCAGATTATTCAACATTTTGTATGCAGCATCTAGCAAAAAAAAATTCAAGCACTATTAAAAAAAATCAAAACACTAATTTCTACATTATTAACATTTAAAATAGTACTTTTCCAATACAGTAAAAGTAAACACTCTGCTGAAACTCAATCAGAATTGTAAGTCAAAATGAATTGAGAGAACTTGTGTTGAAGCTTATGATGTCTCTGTGGAGATTTGATTGACATCACATTTGATTGGACATGAACAGAAATGACAAAGTGGCATAGCGTTTGGCAGATAGCAGTAGTAGAGGAGTGCGATAGAGAGAAAATAGATAAGTCTGGCCCAGAGGCTGGCCAAAAAGCATGCAGAGTCCTCTGACGGACACTTTTGAGGTAAAAATATCCTGCTCAGGGGGGGGTCAGTAGGAGTTTGACTTGCTTTGATCCAGCGGTTACTGATTTTCCATACTCACAACCTTTTAAAAGGTCCTAAATGTTGTAATGAATCTCGCTCCTTTTAAACTTGATGCCCAGTTTGAGATTTGAGTCGTGACCTTGAAACCAGACAGCATTTCAGTCAAGATTCATCTTCAGGGAGGCTTCCAGCCCCCCGTGGCCCTCTCCACACTGTCCCATAATTGCCTTCAATGGGGAGCTTTATGCTTGGTTAACCAATTAATTTTCCACTGAAGACTTCAATATGAGGAAGATTTGAACATCCTTGCGTGGGCAAAACTAAATCTTTTCTCTCTAAGAAAAGACGACGGTGGTCACATTTTGTTGGCTGTAAGTGGGTAACATTAACCACTTTCCCGAGAGCTTGACAGACACAAAGACAGAGAACATTCCAGATAGCCATCCGTTCTAAAAATGACTTCAGCGCTTGTATATCTGAGGCTTTCAGCTGCATTCATGGATGCAGTATGACGTTGTGTTGTGCATCATGGTTCCCGCTGTTTTTGGAATGGAAGTCAGTTTTATTTACTACATTTTCCTACAGTTATGTAATACAGCATACTCAACATGAATCATTTATCTATCAGAAAACAGATTCTGGTATGCTACGCAAAAGATGCATTTGATCTACTAGCATGACATTATTTTGATGATATTATGTATACACCCTTATACAAGATTGTTTTTACTACTGAAATAATGTGCCACATTAAAGTAATATGAAATAAATTAAAACCTTTAATTAATAATCAAGTTAGTCTACGTATTATTAAATTATCTATTGAACAAATAATAATAGTGACTTCAGTAAATCAGACCCATTTGTTATCAATAAAAGAAATGGATTTTTAAAATGAATGAAATCTCTATTCTTTGAAAGAAAAAAAATGGGGGAAAAAAACAACAATCTGAAATATGAACATTGTTGTTTAAAGTAAATACAGAAATAAATCTCAGTTGTATTAGTGATATTCATATTGATTTGTTATTTGTTTAAATTTGATTAAATAATAAAAACAACAACAATAATAATAATAGTAATAATAATTGCAATTAAATGTGATTCTTCAATATTTTTTTATTATTATTATT
Source organism: Enteromius thamalakanensis (assembly GCA_032357475.1). Classification (NCBI taxonomy): domain Eukaryota; kingdom Metazoa; phylum Chordata; class Actinopteri; order Cypriniformes; family Cyprinidae; genus Enteromius; species Enteromius thamalakanensis. The sequence goes on along the minus strand of JAUCMT010000761.1, from coordinate 2,670 downwards.
ATTATTTTTTAAATAAAATATTTTAAAAAAAATATGGCAAATACATTTTTTGAAGTCAATTGGTAGGTTTAACAAAATACTAATTTTAGGCACTCAATATACGAAGATATAATTAATAAAAAACTGATTAAAAATTGTTTTACATTTAAAAGTCCACACCACGATTATAACTGAAAAAATATCATTGGAATCGCTTTAACAACCTTTTTTATCCAGTTGATGGATAACAAAAATATCTACAGCCATATATAGTTATATTTATTGTTAACATTCTTGGTTTAAATGAGCTTTGATGTGAAGGTCAGAGCTGAAAAGGATACTGGGCAAACGTAAGAACACAGAGTACTGTTCATGATTACTTTCTGAGTTGCATGCTCTCTCAACTGTGTGTAATTTATGTATTAATGAATTTTCTGCTATGCCGAGTCGTAAATTGCTTTGACCATCAAATCAACTTGGCATAAGTGGACATAACACACACACACACACACATTTATCATCTCACTCTCACTGATCTTCCTTTATGTTTATTGGTTTTTCTGTCACTGTTTGCTTGTCGATCTGAGGTCAGTAATCTCATCTTATAGATCTGCTTAGGAAATCTCTCTCTCTTTTTCTTCTCTTAATTAGTGCCTTGTCTTTAATGCTCCCTATGTGTGTGGTGTGAGGCCCATGAAGAATAATGGTAGAATTAATCTTGGGATTGCACAGGCAGTGCAGAAGAAAATGGAGTCCAGCCCTGCTCATAATTTGCTGTTTGCTCCTCCGGACAGACGTTTTGCTCAGACGCTTGAGCCAGAACCGACCTTAAGGCTTTGAAGTGCTGCTGTGCTGACCTCTCTCCTCCAACCATTATTATTCTGGGCCACTCTGCCTTAAAGGTACAAACTCTTATTAAAGGCAGTGAAAAGAACAAGTCAATGTTTCTTATCTATTGCAAATAGATTGGCTATCTCTCTTATTCTCTTTCTCGGGGTGGCATTTGGGGAGTCCTGACCAGCATTTGATTTAAAGAAACAAAATAAGTAGTTTCCCTTTCAGTCGAATTCACTTCGACGTTGCAAGGGGTCGGTTCCCTCCTTCAGGGAACGTGGGTTACTGTTGTAACCTTAGACGTTCCCCTTCAGTCGAGTTCACTTCGACGTTACATATGGAAACACACCCGTGGAAAAGGCCACGACCCTGAGGCCGCGTTTCGCAGAGACCCTGGTGCGGCAGGCTGTATGGCACCGTGTCGACAGGAGAGTCTGCACGTAACCTTCCCAACTCTGTTGGGATGCCAGCTTCTATTCAAGACAAATTTTAGATGTTTTAGAGCTGAAGCATGGGTTGGGGGGGCGGAGACATGAAAAAAGGAATTTTACATGGAATTTTTTTAGGAATGCACTATATTGATAAAATATGGATATAAGGGAAGGGAAACACAGCCTTCGAGCTGACTGTGGAACCAAGATGTTAAGGCCACAACCTACTGGTGAAGGAGCCCAGTAGGAGCACAGTCGAGTGCGGGGCAGGAGGAGGACGGAGGGGATTCGCCTTGGAATCAGAGAATCCACCACAAAAGGCAAAACGCAAGCCAACACCAGCCAGTCTTCACGCTATCTGCTTGTCTGATTTAAGACACGGGAAGACACCGCCTCCTTGCAGAGGTCGTAGAAGCTGGCGAAGGTGTTCGGTGTCGCCCAGCACGCAGATCTACAGACGTCTGCCAAAGAGGCACCGTGTGCTAACGCTGAGGTTAGATGCAACACTCCTTGTGGAGTGGGCTCTCAGATCTAGGGGGCACGGCTCTCCCTGATATAGATATGACAGGGAGATGGCTTCCACCACCCAATGGGCCAGCCTCTGTTTGGAGACAGCATTCCCTTTCTGCTGAACTCCAAAGCAGACAAAGAGCTGCTGAGAGCATCAGAAAGCTCCTAGTGAGGTCAACATAGAGGCACAATGCGCGTACTGCACACAGCAACTCTAAGGCCGAGTCTGCCTCCTCCTGGTGTAGAGCTTGCAGGTTCACTACCTGATCTTTGAAGGGAGTGGTAGGAACCTTGGGCACGTAGCCGGGCCGAGGTCTCATTGTTTAGTGAGAGTCAGCTGGGCCAAACTCTAGGCACTCTTCGTCAACAGAGAAAGCTTGTAGGTCCCCAACCCTCTTAATAGAGGCCAAGGCAATCAGGAGAACTGTCTTTAATGACAGAAATTTTGTTGTAAGAGATGGTGTTGATCACGGCCGCTGGCAAGCCGGAAAGGTCTGCCGCGTCCTGTCCAGGAACCAAACTTGTAGGTTCCAGAGATCGGGCCGCGGGTGCCAGATTGTGCCCCTCCCCTGAGAGAGAAGGCTGCCGTGAGGAGCATTAGGTCTGAAAACCAGGTCCGGGAGGGCCAGTACGGTGCTACCAACAGAACTTGCTCCTCGTCCTCCCTGATCTTGCACAGGGTCTGTGCAAGGAGGCTCACTGGGGGGAAGGCGCACTTGGACCCAGAGCTGGACTGTCTGGGGCTGGAGCCGCCATTCTCCAGGGCGGGTGGACTGCTGTGAAAGCTGATCGGCTGCACGGTTGATTATACCTGGAATATGAATGGCACGCAGCATTTTCAGCTGGGTCTGGCTCCACAGGAGCCTCTGAAATGATTTGAGAGGGACCGCTGTCTTGTGTCTGAATGACCTCAGAC